>PVJI01003185.1:0-128714 GCA_004026765.1 Micronycteris hirsuta
TTAATGGATAAGAACAATGACCAGTACAAGCCTTGAAATAGGATTTTCAAGATTGGCCTTCGGGTTCCCTCACTTGAAGTTACTCTGCTATTGTGTTATATGTAGCAAAGTCACTGTGTGGCCCCAAACATTTTCTTCCTTTGTCATTTCTCTAGTAATCTTGGTCAATAACTCGGTCGGTGACTTCATTACTCTATACCAGGGGCTAGCACTTTTCTACCCCAGAAAATTGAAAAGTTATTTCAATGGTTTTTGCTCCACATCAACCAAATACATTCCAAAAAGAAAGTTTCTCTGAGGATCTGTGGCCCTTGCCCTACTCCTGGTATTTAACTTCATATTTGTGAGGTGTTCCTGGTTGCAAGCAATAGATACAGTTGTGATGGTGCCTTGCTAGGCCTTTTATTACTGCATTTCCAAAGACTGGCCATCATTACATGGTTATATTGCATATAATGTAAATACCATATATATGTTTTCATTATTTTATGATGAAATGATGTGGAGGGGTAATGCAAATTATACATTGTTTTGGGTATTAGATCCAGGTGATCTGGCTTGCTAAATGATTTCAAAGTCACAAAAGGTCATTATGCCATAATTTCAGGGCCATAAAATTGATAGTGTGAGAAGTTTTAAGCCCTCGTGGCTTTTTGTGACTTATTAGGATCCAGGGCCTGGGTAGGAGAGTGCCATTTCCACCAAACTAAGTGTGCCATGAGATGAAAAAGGTTAAAAATCACTGTTTTAGAAGGCTGATTCACAAACTTTGGTTAAACATGAGGGGAAAAAAAGAAAGGAAAATGGCATAGCTTACAAAGTTAAATTGCTGGATGATTAGGTCACTAGAAGAACAGAAAATTCAACTGCCATGAACAATGAGGCAATTCATTGGCTAATATGGCTTCTCTGGTGTGAGTTTGATCAGCACCCCAAAACTTTCACCAAGAAATTCGCCTCTTTGTATTTCTCCCTCCTGCCATTTGTATCATCCTGAAGCTGACTCTCTGTCTTGTGCCATAGACTCCTCTAGCTACATTCTTCCTTGTTTACAAGAGTGAGAGATTGTGTGTGTGTGTTGGAGAGAGAGAGATTTAGAGAGAGAGAAAAAGTGAGAACGTCTGTCTCAGTCCCTGAATAAAATTCTTGAGCTTCACCGTGACTGGATGAATGCAGCACTTGTTCCTTCACGGAAAGTCACACAAACTATTTGGCCTATGCATTAGGTAAATGATTAAAGTCCCCTTTCTGAAAAATATGTATACAATTTATAAATAATAAAATATACAATAGTCTTCAATATAAATTCCACATTGCCAATGAATTCTCGCAGAATACTTTTGTTAACTTTTGCCAAAGTCGTGTATCTGTAAGCGACCTGTGCTTTGCAATCCACTTATAATTTGAAAACACCCTAGATTTTGGAAATCTCATTGATCATTTATTGATGATGTGAGGAAATAATTTGCCCATTTAAACAATAGTTTTCAAGCACTGGAAGAATATGTATTATTTGGCTTCCTACATGATGTCACTGACTGCAGCGTGAGAGAAGGTGTGCACAGCTGACCATCAAGTAGAATTTCCACCATACAGACACATAGATACAAATAAGCACAAGAACATAGGTCCTAATAAATTGTAGTAAAATGGTCTGAAATAAGTAGGAATTGATATATTTTGAGTATTTATTATTTTTTTATATAATTTAAATATGCTTATATAAAATTTAATTTTTAATAATGTGTGTAGTAACTTTCACAAAATTTAGCAATTGGTTCTCAGGAGCTGCTAGGAGCCAGCTTCAGCACACACCAGGCTGAGGTCTAGGACACATGTCCCCTCTGACTCAAAAACTGTGGCATGCAATACCCCTGATGAACATAGGCACTAAAATCCTCAACAAAATATTAGCAAACTGAATACAGCAATGCATCAGAAAGGTCATACGCCATGATCAAGTGGGATTTATTCTGGGAATGCAATTTCATACAGCATCAGCAAATCAATAAATGTGATTCACCACATAAACAAAATGAAGGATAAAAACCACATGGTCATGTCAATAGATGCAGAAAAAGCATTTGATAAAATCCAGCACCCCCTTATGACAAAAACTCTCAGCTAAGTAGGAATAGGGGGGACACACCTAAACATAATAAAGGCCATGTATGACAGACCCACTGCCAGCATCGTGCTCAATGGGCGACAACCACAAGCGTTCCCCTTAAGATTGGGAAAACGACAGGGTGTCTGCTTTCACTTCTCTTATTCAACACAGTACTGGAGGTTCTAGCTGCAGCAGTCAGACAGGAAGAGGAACTAAAAGGCATCCAAATTGGAAAGGAGAAAGTAAAGCTGTCATCATATGCAGATGACATGATACTGTATATAGGGAACCCCAAAGATTCTACCAAGAAGCTAGTAGAATTGATAAATGTATTAAGTAAAGTAGCAGGATACAAAATTAATACCCAGGAATCGGTTGTAGTTTTATATGCCAATAATGAACTAACAGAAAGGCAAATTAAGAAAACAATCCCATTCACAGTTGCTTCAAAAAGAATAAAATACCTAGGAATAAACCTAACCAAGGATGTAAAAGACCCGTTCTTGGAAAATTACAAGACACTGAAGGAAGAAATTGAAGGAGATACAAATAGGTGAAAGCACATAATATGTTCATAGTTAGGAAGAATTAACATCATTAAAATGTCCATACTACCCAAAGCAATCTATAGATTCAATGGAATTCCTATCAAGATTGATGTATTTCACAGAACTAGAACAAATATTTCAAAAATCTATATGGAACCACAAAAGGTCCCACATAGCAACAGCAATCCTGAGAAAGAAGAACAAAGTTGGAGGAATCACACTACCTAATACCAAACTGTACTATATAAGGCCATAGTAATCAAAACAGCATGGTACTGGCGTAAGAACAGACACATAGATCAAAGGAACAGAATAGAGATACAAGAAATAAACCCATATGTTTATAGTCAATTAATATTCTACAGAGGAAGTAAGCACATATAATGGGCTAGAGATAGTCTATTCAATAAATGGTGTTGGGAAAATTGGACAGATACTTGCAGAAAAATGAAACTAGACCACCTTCCTCAACCATACACAAGAAAAATTCAAAATGGATCAAAGACTTAATTATTAGACCTGAAACCATAAAAATCAAAGGAGAAAACATAGCAAAATATCAGACATAGCTCATAGTAATATTTTCTCAGCTATAACTCCCCAGGCAAGGGAAACAAAAGAAAAAGTAAACAAATGGGACTACAGCAAACTGAAAAGATTTTGCACAGCAAAGGAAAACATCAACAAAATAAAAAGACAACCCACAGAATGGGAGAACATATTTGTCAATACATTTAATAAGGGGTTAATCCCCAAAATTTATAAAGAACATACAAAACTCAACACCAAAAAAAATAAACAACCCTATTAAAAAATGGGCAAAGGATCTAAATAGACACTTCTCCAAAGAGGACAAACAGATGGCTAATATACATATGAAAAGATGCTCAACATCACTAATCATCAGAGAAATGCAAATTAAAACCACAATGAGATACATTCTCACACCCATCAGAATAGCTATCATCGATAAATCAATAAACAACAAGTGCTGGCAAAGATGTGGAGAAAAGGGAACCCCTTTGCATTGTTGCTGGGAACGCAGACTGATGCAGCCACTGTGGAAAGCAGTGTGGAGATACCTCAAAAAATTAAAAATGGATCTGCCTTTTGACCCAGCAATCCCACTTCTGGGAATATATCTGAAGGAACCCAAAACACTAATTTGAAAGAACATAAGCATCCCTATGTTCATTGCAGTTATTTACAATCGCCAAGATGTGGAAGCAGCCCAAGTGTCCATCAGTAGATGAGTGGATAAAATGACTATGGGACATTTACACAATGGAATTCTACTTGGCCATAAAAAAGAAGAAAGTTTCACCCTTTGGGACAGCGTGGATAGAGCTAGAGAACATTACGCTAAGTGAAATAAGCCAGTCAGACAAAGACAAATAGCATACGATCTCACTAATATGTGGAATCTAATGAACTAACTGAACTAATAAGCGAAATAGAGACAGACTCAAAGATAGGGAGCAGGATGACAGCTAAGGAGGGGGAGAGGGTCGGGGGTGGGAAGATTGCACAACAAGGAAAAAGGACTTATGGACATGGACAGCATTGTGGTGATTGTGGGGGAGGGGGATATATGGGACTAAATGTTAAAGAAAAAATACAATAAAGATTATAAAAAACAAAAACTGTTGCATAGAAATGCATTATGCTGTTGTCTTCAGCAAATTAGGACAAATTCTAGGGATCAGGTAATACTGTTCTAACTACATGAATGGGGCATTAGAGAATTGTTAGGACCTGGGAAGAAAAAGCGAACGCTAGGAAGACAACCACAAGTTTCTGCCACTAACAAGAACCTGAGCATCCTGGAGTCTGCAGCAGGAGGCACTTGGGGTCCTTTGCTGCAGTGGTACCCTGGTGTGATTCAGTTACCTCACCTTCCAACAGTGTGTATCTTTGTTCAACCTTCTCTTTACTGAGGGAAATAATACGGCTGGTCCAGCTTAGATCAGCAAAAGTCTATATTTGCTCTGAATAAAATTGCTAGATGCAATTGAAGTAGACAAAATACTACCTCTAATATATACTAGATAAAATATAAAGTAATTGTCTCATTTTAATTCAACAGGTGATAATATATCCCACATTTAAAGAAATGAAATCTTGAAGTATTATATTTTTGGAGGTCACGCCAGCTTGGGTAAAAGTAGGTTTACATTTGTTCATGTGGAAATTAATACAATAATTAATAATAATACAAGTATAAGTTTTGTTTCATGAACTCACAACTGTAAATTTACTTTTGTCCCACCCTGTATAATAACTTTATCATGAGTAAGAATTTAGTGGACTTCATATCTGTGTCTTGTTCTTAGATTTATGAAATAGTTCTTAAAAAATGAATTAAGCAATCTGATTGCTTATGAATGTATAGTAAATGCATTGAATTAAGTGACTATAGTAGATATATTGAATTAAGTTACAGTAACAGAAAATCCTATACAACAATGCCTTTAATAAGAATAAAAAGGCGATTTCTTTCTTAAGATTCTGGAAGCAGTCAGTTGAAAGGTGTTATGCTGCTCCACAGATTCTGAAACACGACTTTTCTTTTTTGCTCCGCAAAGCCTTGGGTTTCCAAGACGACATCATGGAATCAGGTAAATGCTTCAGTTTTAACGTTGCACCCACATTCCAGCCAGTAGAAAGGGCATGTTCTAGAAGTTTCACACTCGCTTCTGTGTATTAGCCAGAACTCACAGGGCTCGTTCCACGTTGCTGTAAAACATGCTGAGAACTGGTGTTTCTCTTCTAGTACACCACGAGTCAACAAAATATTAAGGTATCAAAGGCCTTAAAAATATGGAGAGAAACAAACTAGCCATTCGTGCATCAGAATTCTATCAACTTTCTTTTAAAAGGCAATTTTATGTTACAGTCATGAATGGAAAATCCATCATTAATCCCCTTAAATAGAAAATAACCACACACGTAAATAAAAAGTAAGTAATGTGAGACTTCTGACTTATCCAGATACCAGTTATACTATATGAAGCAGGTGAGTCTAGAAGTTCTTTTTTTGGCTTATGTTGCTTTAACTCATTCAATTTTTTTCTTTCTCATTATCTTTCCTTTTTTAAACAGAGGAACCTAATGAAACAAAATAAGCAAACAAACAAAATAGAACCAGAGGCATGGAAACAAGGAACAGATGGACAGTGACCAGGAGAGTGGGTGGAGGGGTATAAGGGTGGCAGGAAGAGGAAGGGACTAGACAGGGAACATGTGCGAAGGACCCGTGGACATGGACGACGGGGTGGGGATTGACTGTGGGGGTGGGGGGCGGGCTGGGCGGAGGAAAGCAAAGGAGGAAATATTGGGACAACTGTAATAGAACAATAATAAAATATTTAATTATAAATCCATGTACTTAAGTGTAAATAATATATGTGTGTTAGAGAAGAAAATACGAAGACCTCCCTGGAAGCATTGTACTGCCTAACAACTGTGAAACTGCCAATAAGTTTCTCTCCTATGTGCCTGCCTTTCCTGTGACATCGACTCTCCCACAGAGGAGCCGCTTCCTGAATTTAGTGTGTATCCCACCAGGAATTTTTATAGCTTCATCACACATTTATGTATCCTTAAACAATAAATGGTTTAATTTTCTTCTTTGTAGTTTTATTAAATATAATATTTTTACATTCAAGTAATTGTTCATATTCCCTGGCTCACCCACTGTATTTCCTCTGCAAACTTGAAAAAATATCCAGTAATATAGTTGTACACTTGTATCATGGAAAAAAAATGCAGTGACTAAGTCAAAACAGAAGCAATATCTCTGAGCTGAACATCTGTAGCATGTACGTTTTCTTAATGATTTCTCAAAGCTATCTGGCTGTTTGGGTTATGTAGATATACTTAAGTGTAAACTAACAATGTGAGTTAGGTTTAGTGATTTCCATCCAGTGTTTATATAAATCATAAAAATAGTGACACAAATAGGCATTGTGTCTTATTTCACTATTATCCATTTTTTATAGAATAATATAACAGATGGAAGCCATATATCTTTGGATATACTAAGAGAATAAAGTTCTCTTGATACAGTTTTATAAAAGGACAGTATTGAAAAGAAAGGCTACCTGGACCATCCTAGGGAAAATCCTCCAGTGGGAGGAACTATTTGTAATGTATATAAGATGAAAAGGAAATTTATGTTTGAGTAGTTGCTGTGTATTCATTTAGCACTTACCCACACTGTAATTGTGCATCAGGGATATACCAGGACTCTAATCTTTATGTGCAATGTGAACTAAACACACACATGGGTTTCTGGAATTTTAATAGTAGACCCTCAGCAGATTAGCCGACAAAGAAACATTTCCTTATAAATTGTGATTAGGGGTATGAAGAATGTAAGTAGACAACCATACAAGGTAGAAAGTGGTCAGCAAAATCAATGGTAGAAATTCATTTTTTTAAAATGTTTTCTTTTTTTTTTCTTAAGATTTTACTTATTTATTTTTAGACAGAGGGGAAGGGAGGGAGAAAGAGAGGGAGAGAAACATCAATGTGTGGTTGCCTTTCATGGGCCCCCTACTGGGGACCTGGCCTGCAACCCAGGCATGTGTCCTAACTGGGAGTCGAACCAGAGACTCTTTGGTTCGCAGCCCGTGCTCAATCCACGGAGCTACACCAGCCAGGGCTCATTTTTGTAAGAGGCAAAATAAATCTCTGAAAGCTTGATACAGAGGCTTTTGATATTCTGATAGAATTTCCAAGGATTTGGGCTGTAAATAAGCTTAGAAAGGGAATTTAAATATAGAGAAAACACAGACATCCAAAACTGTGGGATTTTTCAGAGATTATTATACCATTATGTTTGTTAAAGTTGAGTGTATGAGTAGTAATAGATCTAATCTAACATGTAAATAGTATTTACTCTGTATCAAGCATCGTTCTAAGTACTTAACTCATTTACTCTCCACAAATACCATTTCAGGTAGGTTCTTTTATTTTTTCCACTTTTGTATAAAGAAATTGAGGCATGGGTAAGGTAAGTAACTTGCTAAAATTCACATAGCCCTGGTTTAATCTCTGGAGTCCGCTCTTAACCCTTGGACTATATTGCTTTACAGTAGGGAATTTAGCTCTATGATGGAGGGGTTGATGTTTGTACTCAGTAATTTGGACTTTGTAGGCAGTGGGGAGCCTTGAAAACTTGAGCAGAGGTAGATGTTATATTTGGATTTGTGTTTTGGGGATATTGGCCTTACATTTGTGGGCAGAGGGATAGTTACATAGACTGAGAATGGCGTCAGTTGGGAGATGGTAGAAATGACCCAGAGAGAGTATATGAACCTTGACTGAATATGAATAAAGGGTTGGAGAGACTCTCTGAGACTAGTTTCCTCACATATAGTGCATATTCAGGGTAGAATAAAATAGAAAGAAATGTTGGCAATTCTTCGGCTATGAGGTTTAAGTATTGATTATTGATCTTCTCAGTAATGGGAGGGCAGTCTCAGGAGGGAGGTGTTAATGTTTACTAAGTATCTACTTTGCGCCTGGAACCAGCTTTTGTTCATACTGTCTTTAATCCTCACAACAAAATCACACGAAGCAGGATTTTTCACTGAATTCTACTCATTCCGCACATGAAGAAGGGCAGCATGGCTAGTTTTGATTAGTTTGTCAGCAATTGTAGAACTGGCATTTGGAGTCAAGTTCTTTCTTTCCCTTACACTCTTTGCACTGAAGGGCGTGCTCAGTTCAGAAGATAAATTTGACAGTCACTCAGCCTCAAACGGCTTGGCCATATGCTCCTGTTAAGAAATGTTCTGAGATAAATATCCCTTTGAAATGTAACTTCTCTGAGTTTACCTTGAGTTTAGATCTATAGTGCAATCGACTGAAGCATAATTAGAGAAATCTTTTTTTTTATTTCTGGACCACTCCTATGATTAAGTTATATGTACAGATCCTCAGACCTCTTTATTGCAGAGGACAAGGCTACTAAGTGTTTCCTGGGATTCGAAGCTTCCTGGTTTCATGGGGTTCTTAGTGTCTCAGTTACGTTGTCGCTATGTCCGAAGACCAAAAGTAATACTTGATTTCTACTTATAATGTAGCAAAGTTTAAATAACTCAAGAAGTATTTATGTCCTAACAAATTATTAAATGTTTGAAGAAAATAATACATGTAAATTACAAAAAATTTAATTTTCAGGTAGGCACGATTATTTACTAATGGAATGTATTCATTGGTTGAGTATCGCAAAACTTCTGGGATATCAGAACCAGACTAGACACCACCAGGACCCATCTTTTACCTGTTTCACGTTGTTTTTTGCTTGGTACTTGCTTTTCATCACAACAATCACTGCAAAACTACACAAGATATTCCGTCAAAAGAAATTTAATGCAATCTACTCCTGAAACTGGACTACCCCAAGCTAGTAATTTTCATTCATCTGACAGATAGTTTCCCTGAAAAAATTAAAGTATTTCATAGTACCGGGTAAATGTGCGGTGACGTTGTGGGGTACAGTTGCACAGTTTGGGAAGTGTAGGTATATATTATTTGACAGATACCAAGAGTTTTGACCTGAACTTACTATAGTTTGCATCTAAGGATACTAATTCAAAATGTTTTTCCACTTGCATGTTTTTATTCCACATATAATTATCTAATAGATGCATCCTGTTGCTGGGGGAACAAAGCATGGGTTTGAAATCCTCGTTTCATTTTGAACTAGCAACTGATCTCGGAGCAGTTTACCTGACATCAATGGGCCTAGTTTCTTCTTTTTTTTCTTTAATCCTCACCTGAGGACAGGTTTATTGATTTTTTTTTTTTTTAGAGAGAGGGAGAGAGAGAGAGAGAGGAAGAGAGAGGGAGAGAGAAACATTGACCAATGGATCATCTGCCTCCTGTATGTGCCCTGGCAGGGGATCGAACCCACGACCTTTTGATGTATGGGACAACACTCCAACCAACTGAGCCACCCAGCCAGAGCTCTTCTTGCTTGAAATCTATCGTGGAAATATTAATAATAAGCACTTCCTGTTGTTGCAGAGTTAGAGTAAATGTATTTGAAATATCGAGGATGAGATGTGATACCTTTGCTGCTTTGCTATGTTGTTTTCCTTCCTTCTGCCTCTACAAAGAGAGATTGTCTCATGGAATTGAACATATTTATTTCCTAAATAACAAATTTAAAATGAGAAATCCTTCTGTAAAGGCTGTGAAGGTCAATGATTTTTAAATTAACAGAAGGAGACTAACGCAGATGAGATCAGATGTTTAATTCTGGAGAATTTATGCTGCCAGAACCATTAACAATCTCCTTTCCAGAAACAATTATCTGAGCAGCAAAGTGAGCCCTGAGTGATACAGAAGCAAGAAGAAGCCAAGTGAAAGACAAATAACGTCAGAAAGGCTGAACTGAGAGGTATTCTATAACAAAATATGTTCAGTATGTTCCAAAAAATTAAGTTCCATGGAATATTAATTTATTCTGATTTTTCCTATATTTTAAGAGTGCCATTGACCAGAATTCTCACTGAGATGAGTAATTCCTAAATCATAATTTCTGTGCATATGTCATGGTGAGAGGAACTGAACCACTGGATTCCGCTGCCCACTAATCTTCTCCTGGCTCAGCCACACACAGTTGGGAAAATTATTCCCACTGGTGAAGACTCTCTTACTTATTCAACATTCCTTAGAGCTATATCAGATCATTAACAAGGATTTTCTAAATTAACTACTAAAGCAGCAATTAAGGCTTAAGAGATATCTACTTCAAATAAAAGGGTTATTGATTTTAACTCAGTCACATCTTATAATTATGGATATTAATCACACACAGTGTTTAACTGTAAAATATGACTTTTCCTACCAGTTAAACATGACAAAAGGAAAAAAAAAGTTAAATGATTTTTAAGTGGCCAAACGGCCAAGGCTTCATAATAAGATGGTATAGTTTGGTACTACATTAGAAGAAGTGTATGTGCTTTACAACTTAATTTTTCAGTGGCTTGAAATTTACATTTAGGCTTAGCTTAAACTCACCAGGCATGTAACACATAAGCACATTCACTGAAGGACCATATAGCACCCCAGTAATGGAGAGGCAACACCATGTATGAATGGTTACAACCACACTCTGTGCTTACACAGACCAGCACACACACCAGCTCACATTTTCATTAACATGGAATCATTATTCCATGTTTCATTAACATAGTATTACATGGAAATGTAGTTTGTGGAAAATAATAATGGAAGAGTAGAGTACAGTAAGCAAATGAATTTCTTCATATTAAAATGTATTAAAATAAAAATACAGAATTTAAAAATCTGGTCGTGTTTCTTTCAGTCAGTTAAACATGTGAAGTTTCATAAAAAATAGGGAAGGCCGTGGCCCACTACCGTTCTATCTTTTGGCAGACGGCAACATTTTCTTTAGCATTCCTTCGTATTTGCTAAAGCTCCACCTGTCAGCTGTCGTCGAGTGAGTTCTGGCAATCTGGAAATGACAGTACCGGTTCTGTTGGACGGCGTTACAATTTCGCGCCAAAAATTTTCATTGCTGAAGATCAGTATATTTAACCCTTGCTTAAATCAATAATTCCAAGCTTCGTGCTAGTTTGTAAGACTGACAGCGGCCTTTTTGCAAAAGATAGTTTCTGATCGTACTTTCTGTATCAAATGCTACATACACCTTCTAGTCTGCCTTTCCATGATTGCAAATTAGAAGAAATATTTTATTTCTGTCCTAGACAGGTTCATGAGTGTCAAAGCAAAAATTGCCCTGAACAAAGTTAAACTAGTAAGGAAGATTTTAATCAAGATTTTATATATTGCAATAGAGAAGACCTGGCTATAAAGTCTGAGCTCAATTCCACTGAAGCAAAGGATAGAAGTTTTAAGCACTTGGGTAAGAGGGAAAACACAGGCCATCCCATCTGTGTTTCCTAATTGGCTTTGTCAAAAAAAAAAAAAGAGAGAGAAAAAAATTTCTTGTATCTTTGTGCTAGGAGGTAGTTTTACAACTTGAGTCAGGCATGCACTGAACTTAGGCCCCTATCCTCCCCAAAGGATTGGGGGATAAAACTAGTATCTTCCTTACCTCCAAAGGGATAGCTCCTGGATTCTGAAGAAAGACAGTCCTGGGTTGTAAAGCTGACAATAAGTTTTCTTTTTAATGCTTCTGAAAAAGGCAGGATAATAATTTGCAATCACAAGTTTTTAAAGTAAATGCTCCAGGAAAACTAAGATCAAGGCCCTAGACAGGAGTAAGCCTGTCTAAAGTTTAATCAAGCTGAGAACTTGAAGGCCATCTTGATGACAAGATTGGGACTCAGCTGTAAGAACGGGTGAGAATGATGAGAAACTCATAACAAAGGCGAATACATTTCAGAATTCAGTAGGTAGTGTGTCCCAGTGTCTGTTCTTCCCAGAGTCAATTATGGTTATGGTGATGGATTCATTAAGTGCATTTAGAAATCACTATGACACCCATCAGAAGGTGACAGTGTCTTCCCAGCCTGTCATTATTTTCGACTGATTTTGGCATTTGAAGAAGGTTGTATATATTTATACACACCCATGTGCCATCCATATGGTTGTGTTTATAGTTTCAAAGGTACTTTCTCATTGATTTTTCATTGGATCCACAAAACAACATCTTGATTCACAATAGGACAAATATTATGATCCCCTTTCTACAAGAAAGAAAATTGAAGTTCCAGGCGTCTAAGCAACTGCCTAACTTCACGCAGATAGCTAATATGAGATCTAACTACTACTATTCTATCGGTCTTTGATGGACGTTCTTTACAAATACTTCTACTCTAATTCTCTACTTTTTCCTTAGCCAAAGTGAGATTTTTTTGAGGCACATAAATTGATCTTGTTTTGTAAGGACCTCTGAGCAAATCTGTTCTATTATTAAGGAAATACTATCCAAGTAAGTGAGCCAACATTAGGCTGAGTGATGTTTTTATTCCTCTCTTTTTGATGCACCTCCTTATTGCTGGTATACTTGCTTTCTCAAATTCTCATCAAATATTATAATCATTAAAAGGACATCCAATCCCATTATATATTTTTATTACCTGTAAATGAGTAGGCAGCCTTATATTTCTATGTATTCTTGTACATCCATACACATAAATTCTTTTATCAGCAAAACTTTAGTTTTATGTTTCTAAAATTATTCCTGTTTCCAATGATTAAAAAATATGATTTCATCATTACCATTTTCACATTGTATGTTAGAGTTAGTCTGTCTTATTTTGGGGCCCAACCTGTGGTTTTCAAAGTGTGGTACATTATGTATATTTCATCCGGGAATAAAATGCAGAATACAGATTAATGAATAAGAATCACGGGGGGGAGGGGGTACAAAGAATCTGTATTTAAAGCAAGTCCCCAGTGATTCTTGTGTAGATTAAAGTTTAAGAAAGATTGGCCCTGGCTTTTTACTCCGAATCTTGACCAATCAATTTTTATTCTTATGAAAATCTCATGAGAAAGCAAGCTCAGAGATTTTGAGATCTCGCTCCCCAGCATATGTCTTCAGTTTGGCTCAAATAAACTCATAAAAATTCTCAAAAAAAAGCAAGTTTATCACTGCTACTACTACCAAAATGTACATAACATTATAATGCCAGTGGTCTTACAGAGTTATCAAAACATTTTAATCTTCTCTTCAAATCCTTATGACAACATAGTATGAGGGAAGAAAATGATTCCCTCAGAAAATTCTGAAAATATGAATCAAAGTCAAGACTAAAATCAGACACAGAAGAGGGTTTTTCCATTCCAAGTGTGTTCATAATTTTTGTGGTGTTAATATTCCACAAAATGGACCATATTTGTATCCCACATCCTCAGAGCCCATCATTATCATGGGGACTCCTGCCTTACAGTAAATCAACACGATCTTCCATTCCAGGCTTTGGGCCATTTCTTTCAATTACTACTGGCTCCTGATGAAGCCAAATCCAAAGTTAAAGTGAGAAAAAGAATGAGGAAATTGTGAGTATATTTATATTTTGTCAAAGAGACTTTTATAACATTTAGATTGTTCCAAAGGCAGAATTTACTGGCTAGTGGGGTAGTGAGCTCTCTGTTAATTGAAGTATTGGACCTGAAACTGAGTATAAGATGTAATGGAAGGAACCAATGCACTAGTTTAAAGAAAACAGACTATTTGATCTCTAAGGACCTTTTAAATTCTCTTCTTAATCTCAAAGTATTTAGATTTGCCATCTGTCCAACCAAAGTTATTACTGCTTTCCCATTCAATTATTGTTCCTTGAATGCTAGTTATAATTCATTTGAATTTCTCATTTACTTGGAACTAAATTGGTGAGAAAATGAATGAAGTATTACACCTAGAATTTCTTTGTCCTCAACATATGCAAAACAAAATACTTCTCTCTCTTTGCCCAAATTAATATACAGTTTAATTAAATCTCATAATTAGTAGGTAATGTAAAACCATAGGAACATTGAAGATCCTTAGGTTCCCCAAGAAAAATTTAAACCTGAAATTATAATTGGTGTCTTTCTATGTACAAAGTTCCCCCAATAATTTCCCAGTGATTAGTGTATTTAAAAATCTGTGGGAAGGTTTCGTATTGAGTTTTTAATATTATTAATATCATAATATATTTTAATAGATCTGAATATTAATGACAGTAAAATATCCTGGACAAGTTAAAAAGTCAGCCAATTGTCCAGGTATATTGCCTTTCTAATGAAAAGGACCCTGCAGTTCCCACCTCTCTCTCATAGAAATTGTACTGTTTCTTTACTAGACATTTTTTTTAATCACCACCAAGGACAGATTTTTTTTTAAAGATTTTATTTATTTATTTTCAGAGAGAGGAGAAGGGAGGGAGAAAGAGCAATGTATGGTTGCCTCTCACATGGCCCTCACTGGGGACCTGGCCCGCAACCCAGGCATGTGCCCCAACTGGGAATCAACCGGGACCCTCTGTCTCCCAGCCCGGGCTCAATCCACTGAGCTACACCAGCCAGGCCAAGGACAGATTTTTTCATTGCTTTTCAAGAGAGAGAAAGGGGGAGAGAGAGAAAAGCATCAATTGTTTGTTTCCCGTGTGCACCCTAACAGGATCAGCACCCTGAACGGGGATCGTATGCATTTGGACAGGGGGTTACGCATGCCCACTGCAGGCATACTCCCTTACTGGAAATCAAACCCGCAACCTTTTGGTTATGGGATGATCCTCCAACCAACTGAGCCACACCAGCCAGGGCTTTACTAGCCATTTTTGACAGATGAAGATTATTTAGCAATTTTAATGATGTTGTGTATTATATATTCTAGACATAGCCGTTTCTCCTCGAGAAGCTTTCTAAAGGGAGGATTTGACCGCTACTTAAAAAATAACTGAATGATATTCTGAAAATTTATCTATTGCCCATTTCATAGTTTTGCCTAACAAATACATTTAAGATAGGCTACCTTACAGTTCAAAAGAAATGCAAACAGAAACAATAGCTTTGGCACAAAAACTAATTTGCACTTTCTGATTTAATTGATTTGGGAATCAGTAAGCTGGAACTGTAATTCTAAGTTCTAAGAAATAATGCATTTATATTACACAGAGACTCCTGTCCTGAACCGTGCAGTTAATGAAATAACATATTAGAAATAATGCAGCATTGGAAAATGTTTTAAAGGAGGTATTGTACTCCAAGTTTTTTTTACAATAGACTTTTTTATTTTTTTACTTGTTAGGCTGAGGAAAATGTGTTTGATTTTGGAAGTATCAGTCTGCTAAAATAAAACTGCCTTGGGCTAGGGGTGATTGTCAAGGGCAAGCAAGTACTACAGCACCAGCTAGTTCTAAATGCAGAGTATTTATATCATATATAAAGTTGCGGAAAAATTTCCATATTTCCCAAGTAAATATTTTTCATGACTCATAATACTGCACAACTTGTAAGCTATTTTTACTGTTAAACCATACACAATTTATTCCTGATTTGTCAGAAAGTTTGTGGCAAGTTTTTAAGTCAGTTATTTGGAACTCAGAATAAAATTTTCCACAGAAATTATATTATGCATGGTGGTTAGATCTTTAGACCATTTCATAATGTGTTTGAGAGATCTGTTTCAATCACCCAAGTGCACACACACACACAAATCTAACCTTCACCTACCACATTTCTTTAAGGTCAATGATTGAGAGTTTTGACTTAGTCTTATAGAAATATGCGGGGGTGCCCCCAAATACCTGGAATTTATTTATAAAAAATTGTGTATTTATTCTTACATACTTAAACTTCAGTAACCTTCAAAGTACTCCCTATTTGATGCAGTGCACCTACTGAGACATTTTTTCCACTGCTGAAAACAGTTTTTGAACTTGTTGATTTTGATGCCTTTTTGTGCTTCTGCCGTTTTTGTTTCACCTCTTCCATACCAGAAAAACATTTCTCTTTGAGGAGTTGTTTTCATCCAGGGAAACAAACACAAAAAGTCTCTCGGGGTACGATTGGGTGGGTAGAGGGGTGGGGTATGGAGGTCATGCTGTGTTTGGTCAAAAACTGCTGAACACTCAGTGTGTGGTGTGGGCGGGTGCACTAGTAAATCACCCACCATGAAATGGGCAAACACATTGAAAGACCTTCACAAAAATTCACTAAGGTTGAACGTAGCCTCTCACAACAACGCCAGCTGGTGCACTGACACAGATAGTTCCTAGAACGCTCACTTAGCTGGGGGAAGCCTGTAGTACAGCGGGCTTGCCCTCCAGAACATAATTCTGGTTTTTTTTTTTTTTTTTTTGAGTCCCTCCTCATACATCTGCACCCTGTAGTAGAATCCTAGACTGCCCTCATGTTCTGCTTTTCCACTTAGAACACAGGAGAATGGGATAGCAAGGTGGCTGAAGAGGCCTTGGTAGGAAATGGGTAAGGTGAAATAAGGGAGGATACCATATGGAAGGAAAGGAAAATGTTTTGGAGGAGTTAGACTACCTGAGTAACTAAGTATTGATAAGGTAGTAACAGCTTAGCTTGGATTCTGTTCGCTGTTTTTGACATTGGAACAGAAGAATGGGTGTTCTGGAGATGTGCTGTCCAATGTGGTAACCATCAGACAGATATGGCTACTTAAATCTGAATTAATTAAAATTAAATAAAATTATAATATGTTTCCTCAGTTGCACTAGCCATATTCTAAGTACTCAATTGCTACATGAATTTTGTGACTACCATTTGGATAGCAGAGATATAGAACATTTCCGTCATCATAGAACATTCTACTAGGCAATGCTGCTTTGAATTAAGGGTTGGAACACTTTTTCCGTAGGGCCGTAGAGTAAATATTCTAAGTGTAATGGGCACATGTGGTCTATGTCTCATTTCTTAAAGCAATCTTCTAAAAATATAAAAACCAGTCCTAGCTCATTGGTTGTTCAGTAATAGCCTGCAGGCGCGACACAATGGGTTTACCTCTGCTCTAGACCATCTCATTCCTTTCTTCTGATGAACAGCGGGAGATGAGGGCAGAAGTAGGTTCGTGGGTGAAAAACGCGCTCGGTCCTAAAATAGGTCTTTATGTCTCATGTTGAAATTTCAGTAAGACAGTGACAAGCTCTCCTTCTGCCTCTACAGAGGAGTACACTTGGGTCTGCAGGGTTCCTGCCCTGTGCCCCGGTGAGCAGGGTCACACCTTTTATTTTGATGGTCCTGGATGGCGGAGCTTGATAAACTGTATTATGATAATACTATGATAGCTCTGGAAGCATCCGTCTTTTCAGATAATTTTACATGAGAAAGTTATTGAAAATATGTATTGGTGAAATGTTTCTGTGCTCTGTTAGTCTCACAATTAATCTAAAAAGACATCCTCTAAATTTTTAATATGGTGAAGTAAACCTTTTATAGGGTATTTATGCTCATTTAAAAAAGATATCTGTGCTTACAGTGATTGAAATTCATGTATGTATTTTGCATTATAAAATGTGATTATCTATTATTATATTTTATTATGACACTTTAAAATATTTGATTTTATATTATTCCTTTACCATCACAATTTGTAATGGTAACTTTGAGGTTCTAGATCTTGTCTTGCTTTAAAAGCAGGAAAGCAAATTTTAGGAGAATTATTTAAAAATTTTATGTATTTAACAAGGTTTGTTGAATACCAAATATTGCCAAGCACTATGCTAAACACTATGGCAACAAAAATCAATATTGCAATTCCTGATCTCAAGGAACTCACATGTAACAGGAAGGCAGACACACTCTCTTATAAAGCAGCGTGTGAAATGCTGTATCAGTTGTTCAAGAATAATATGTGTAAGTCTGCAACAAAGACGATAAACTTGTGTGATGTGTATAAAGCCTTCAGGAGAGAAGCATCTCTTTTGGGCTTTTATGGATGAATAGGATATTTAGGAAGTGAGAGAGCTAAAACAGGCTGTATTAAATAGCATGAATAAATACATGTAGTACGTATGTTGAATGAATACTCAGAGAAATGTGGGTAGTACAGTTTGGCTTAAATAGAAGATGTGAAGGTTTGGTAGCTAGGTATATTAATCTGTGCAGCTTGCTAAAAGTTACTGAATGCTATAATAAAATAGATAATGAGGCAAATTTAAGCATAATGTTGACCTTGGTCAGAAATATGATTCTGGCAACAGGATATAAAATGGATTGTATGAAAAAATGAAGGATGAAAGAGCACTAGGAAGTTCTTATCATAGTTAAGGGAAGAAGTATGGAGGACATAAGACAAAAAAATACCCCAATAGAGGGAATGAGTAGGATTCTAGAGGATTTAAGAAAAAAAAATGGGCAGGATTTGATCAGTGGTTTGGAGTAAAGGGAAATAAAACAGATAACCTCATATTTTACAACTTGGTGTCTACACCAACTTTGAAACTATTAAACATGAAAGAGAGTAAGTTTTAGGACTAGAAATAGAGATTTAATTCTGGGGAGACTGATTCTGAAGAACAAATGAATCATCTCAGCTGAAACATCTAATAGTATATAAATATTGGTATAGAGCACAAAATATCAATTGTAATAAGACTCTTGCCTAAAGAATACATCATATATTTGTGAAGTGCTTAAGTGCTGTGTTAAGTATTTATTATTCACTGCATAGTTTATTTCTTACAAAAACCTCATGAAGCAGACACTGTTATTTTTACTCATTTTACAAATGAGACAAATTTTCTTATTTCTGCCTGGATTATCTTTTCTCCTCCTATATTATTCATGAAAGTGACATATGGTCAGAATATCTCGTGATGCCTGGTTGGTGGTGGAACCTCAAGTGTTGAAACTGAACTCATTGAGAGAGTAGAATCCAGACGATAGTTACGAAATGCACTCCAATACCAAAACCAGACAAAGATATAAGAGAGAAAAACTGCAGATCACTGTCTCCTATGAACTGACATGCAAACACCCAAAAGGAAATATTAGCAAATAAAATCCAACAATGTATAAAAAGAATTGCACACAGTGACCAAGTGGGATTTTTCCCAAGTATTCAAGGCTGGTTCAAAATTCCAAAAACCAATTACAAGCTAAAGAAGAAAACAATTACATAATCATATTAGTAGAGGCAAAAAAATGAAAAAAGCCTAACACCTATTCATGGCAAAAACTCTCAGCAAACTAGGAAGAAGGGAACTTGTTTAACTTGATAAATAACAGCTACAAACTAACCCTTAGCGGCCATCAGAGAAACTGTGAGCTTGTACCCTATGAGCAGGAACAAAGCGAGGGTGGCCTCTCACACCACTCCTGTTCCACGTTGGACTGGAAGTCATGACTAATACAATGAGACAAGAAAAGATGTATTTGGGAGGAAGGAATAAAATTGTTTTTGTTCATAGATGACAACATTGTTTGCGTAGAAAATCCTTCAAATCATCAAAACCACTCTTGGAGCTAATACACAATTGTAGCAAAGTTGCAGGAGACAAGGTTAATACACATTGGACGATATTAAAAATGTCAAATCACTATTTTTTACATATGGAACTAATATAACTAATATAATATGCAAAATAATATACTAATTATACTTAAATAAAACATTTTTAAGGTCAGTTGCTTCCCTACTTACCAGCAGTGAACAACTGTATTTGAAATGAAAATACAACTCTTTATATGGAAATTAAAAATACACTGAGGTAAAAGTCTCACAAATGAAACACTGAGGTATAAATCTAACAAAATTCATACATGATCTAAATGAGGAAAACTAGAAACTCTAATGAAGGAAATCAAAGATCTAGATAAATGGAGAGATGTTACATGTTCATGGATAGAATGATCCAGTATTGTTAAAATGTTAGCTCTAAGCCCTGGCTGGTGTAGCTCAGTGGATTGAGCATGGGCTGTGAATCAAAGAGTCGCTGGTTTGATTCCCGGTGAGGGCACATGCCTGCGTCAGAGGCCAGGTCCCCAGTGAGGGCCATGTGAGAGGCAACCACACATTGATGTTTCTCTACCTCTCTTTCTCCTTCCCTTCCCCTCTCTCTAAAATAAATAAATAAATTAATTAATTAAAAAAATGTTAGTTCTTTCTAACTTTATCTATAGATTCAGTGAAATCCTCAGTATAATCTCAGCAAATTGTTTTGTGGGTAATGACAAACTGATTTGAAAGTTTAATGGGAATATAAGAGACCCAGAATAGCCAAAGCAATACCAAAAATAGTAATGTCAAAGAACTGACCCTATTTGAGTTCAAGATTTAGCTATAAAACTACAGTAAACAAGATTGTATGGTATTGGTGAAAGAAAAAACAATAGATCAGCCTGGCTGGTGTAGCTCAGTGGATTGAGTGCGGGCTGGGAACCAGAGGGTCCCGGTTTGATTCCCAGTTGGGGCACATGCCTGGATTGCAGGCCAGGTCCCCAATGAGGGCCATGTGAGACGCAACCATACATTGCTCTTTCTCCCTCCCTTCTCCTCTCTCTGAAAATAAATAAATAAAATCTTTGAAAAAAAAAAGAAAAAACAATAGATCAATGGAACAGAATAGAGAGCCCAACATGTACCCACAAAAATTAGCCAGCTCATCTTTGACAAAGGAGCTAAGGCAACAAGAAAATCTAACACCTATTCATGATAAAAACTCAATGGAGAAAGGATAGTGTTTTCAACAAATGGTGCTATAACTACTGGACATCTGGATACCTGCCCAAAGGAAAATGTTAAATTTTTGACAAAAGTTTACTAAAAATGGTTCATAGATCCAAATGTAAAACACAAAATTATAAAACTATAAAACTCTGAGATGAAAACATATGATAAAATCTCGATGGCCTTGGATTTAGTGATGACTTTTTATGTATGAACCAAAATCATGATTCAGGAAAGAAAAAAATGATAAGTTAGATTTTTATTAAAGTTAAAAACTTCCACTCTGTGAAAGACATTATTAAGGGAATGAATGTACAAGCCATAGACTTGGAGAATATCTTTGTAAAACACATATTCAATGAGAGACTTTCCCCAGATATACAAGAAACATTTAAAAACTCGGTAATAAGAAAATAGCAACAACAATCAAAAACAGTTTAAAAATGGGCAAATGATGTTAACAAACAATTCAGCAAAGAGCATATACAGATGGCAAATAAGCACATAAGAAGATGCTTAACATCACATTTCATCAGCAAGTTGCAGATTAAAATAATAATAAGATACTACTGTACACCTATGAGAATGACTGAAATGCAAGACATCGCAACAGCAAGAGCTGGTGAGCATTTGGAGCAACGGGAGCTCTTGTTCAGCTGGTGGGAATGTAAAATGGTACAGCCACTTTGAAAGACAGTCCAGCATTTTTTACAAAAGCTAAACAGTCATTGCATATATCCAGCATTTTTTGCTTATTATGGGTTGATTTGTAATGAGCCAGAAACATGTTGAAATCCTAACCCCCAGCACTCTAGAATGTGACCTTGTTTGGAAACAGGGTCTTTGCACAGGTTATCAAATTAAAATGAAGTCAGTCAGGCAGACCCTAATTGAATATGACTTGTGTCCTTATAAAAAGGAGATAATTAGACACAAGGACAAAAATGTGCAGAGTAAAGGTGAAGTGGTAACACAGAGGAAATCACAAGAAGGAGGCAGAGATTGGAGTAATAGATAAGCCAAGGCACAACAAAGATGGCCAGTGAATGACCTGAGGCTAGGAAAGGAGCAGGGGTCAGATTCCCCCCACAGCTCTCAGAAGGAATCTGCCCTGCTGACATCTTCATTTCGGACTTCTAGCATCTACAACTGTGAGACAATACATTTCTGTTGTTCTCAGCTACCTGGTTTGTGTTGCTTTGTTACGGAAGCTCTAAGAAACTAATACAGAACTTCTGGGTATTAACTTTAGTAAATGGAAGAGTTATGCCCACAAAAATCTATGTATAAATGTTTACAGCAGCTTTATCCATAATTGCCAAACTTGGAAGCAACCAAGATGTCCTTCAGTAGGTAAATGAATACATAAACTCTGCCGCATCCAGGCAAGGGAATATTATTTAGTGATAAAAAGGAATGAGCTATGGTATCATAGAAAGACATGGAGTAACTTTTAATGCATATTCCTAAGTAAAAGAAACCAGTCTAAAATATACTGTACGATTCTAACTCTAAACGTTCTGGCAAAGGCACAACCACAGAGAAAGTAAAATGATGAGTGGTTGCCATGGATTTGGCAGGAGGGAAGGAGGGATGAACAGGTCAAGCACAGAGGATTTTTAGGGCAATGAAACGATTTTGTATAATATTATAATGGCAGATACAGTCATCCCTCGCTATATCGCGGTTCACTGATTGCAGCTTCACTGTATGGCGTTTTTTAAATCTAATTCTGTATTGTGGAGTTTTCGCTATATCACTGCATTGGCCCTGTGGATAAATGACTGCAAGAAGAAGAATATCTCGCTGGATACCAACACCATCTGGACGAAGGCCAAGAAACTTTATGATAGTTTGCGGAAAGCATGGACGTTCACGATGGTGACGAGGATGAAGATGAGGACGACAACACAGAAGCAGGACCGTTGAGTGCTTCTCCCACCAGACCAATCCCATTCAGTGCCAGCAAGGGCTGGTTTGACAAATTTCAGAGACATTTTGGACTCAAGAGTGTTTCTCTGTTTGGAGAAGCTGCCTCTGTGGATGTCCACTCACAACCGTTGATGGACGAAGACCTGATGAAGATGACGAAATCAGCAAGTGAAGAAGAGGATGAGGAACAAGCTGAACTACAGGATGGAGAAGAGGAGGAGGCTGGCCTAACACTCGATCGTCTTGCAACCATGATCAGAATGGCCAAAGAACTTCAGCGAGTGGCTGAAGAATGGGACCCTCAGATACTTGGTTCATTGCACTTTGTAAATACAATCGAGAGTGGCATGTCAGTTTATAAAAACCTTCTCACTCAGAAGAAAAAGCAGTGCCAGCAACTCCCCATAACTATGTTCATCACTCAGACGAAGAGATCAGTTATGCCTACGCCTTTAGCGGAAATAGAAGTTATGGCCCAGGGTGAAGATACTGCACCACCTGATGAAGCGCCCGATGAAGTGGTGCCTTCAGAAGAGCTGTGATGCTCTTCTTGGCTTTGCAGTACATTCATCTCATCATCATCACCTTCATCGCCATTAGTACTGCACAGCTACATAATTCATGATGTTCATCGTTCAAGTTGTAGTATACTTCAGTGGTGAGTACCCATATAGAATTTTGTATGTTGTTAAAATTACGTAGGTTTAAGAGTATAGAAAGTGTTTAAGAGCATATGAAGTGTGTTTATAAGAGTGTGGGAAAGGTTAATAAGAGAGTGAGAAAGGTTTATAGGAGTGTGGGAAGGGTTTATAAAGCCATAAAATATATATAAATAATAAAATAAATATAACGCCGCTACTTCACAGATTTTGACCTATTGCAGGGGTCTCTGGAATATAACTCCCGCGATAGGTGAGGAATCACTGTACATGACATTATGAATTTGTCAAAACCCTTGAAACGATATAACACAGAGTGAATCCTAATGTGAACTATGGATTTTAGATAATAATAAGGTATAATAACTTTAACAAATGTACCATAATAGTAAGGTGTTTAATAATAGGGCAAACTGTGTGCAGGAGGGGGGGCAAGGGGGATATATGGGAATTCTCTGTACTTGATGCTCAATTTTTTGGTAAACCTTAAATGACCTTAAAAACTAAAGTCCGTTAAGAAAAATGCACTCCAACCTTTACTAGTAATATGTCCTCAGATGAAATAATTTTACTGTGTCCCCGCTTTCTGTAAAAAGGAAGTAATAGCAGAACAACTTTAAAGGATTATTATGAGAATTCAATGTGATAATACATACAAATTGCTTAGCATGGTGCCTCATACTTAGCTGGTATTCAAATATGTTGCTAATTATTCAAAGAGAAGTTAGAATTTCATAGATGTGATGTATATGCATTCGTTTTGAAGTGGAAGCTTTTGACACAGCTAGACATTAGCCTGTTCAAAATTTAATATATACAGGGGCAGGCAAAAGTAGGTTTACAGTATTGAGGATGTGAAAGTGTATTCTTGTGTCATTTATTAATTATTGTTTAATTATTGTATTAATTGTAAAGCTACCTGTGCACACCCCTGCACATTAGTGTAGAATTTAAGTTCGTTAAGTTTTACATTGGGCTTATAACTGGTACATAATATGAAAACAATCATTTTAAGTGAGAAAATCTCCTGGTAAAGTCTTTTCCAACAAGGCTAAAGGACCTCATGCAATCCCTTGACCTTATGCAGCAAATGTAAACATTGTGTGACATTTACCGAGTGGAGTTACTATGACAGATACCTGTGAATGTACTTAAGTGCCTCATCCCTAGTGTTCTATTAAGCCAATCCTATTCAGACAAACAAGAGTTTAGAAACATATTAATACACATATGGGATCTTTAGGGACACTTAATAATGGTTTATCTCTTTTATTTTATTATAAACTTTGCCTTTACTATCAGGTGAGGTTGAAAATCAGCTTCATGTTGTCTAACTCAATTTCCAAACCTAGCAACACAAAGCTCATAGGCTGGTAGCAGTATTTGTAAATTAAAGATTACTTTAATCTTCAGTGACAGAGATTTATGAAATACTGTTTTAAATTCGTGCTTCATGTAGTAAAGAAAATTGAGTTTATTTTATAGACAAAAGCAAATTTGAAGAAACCCATAGATTACTTTGGCCACTGAAGGGTATAAATTATCTCTAACGAAATTTTGTCAGTACTGTATGTTGAGCTATTTAGATAAAACATGTTTTTGACATTTATTAAAAAATGGTACTTTCTTTTACACTTATGCATTCTCTGTAGTCGAGTATAGAATGAATCATTAAGGAAATTACTAATCCTTCTCTTGACATGAATTGCATTATCTGAAGATGTGAAAATTTGAATGATTTTTCTAAGTGAATTACTGTGAAAAGTATCCAAACCCATTATGATGAATTTGAGGCATGCCGAAACATTATACAGCCGTTGTGCATAATTTCTAGGCAAATACGCTGCCATTGTTTAGGATTTTTAATGTGTGCTCCTTCCCCCAGGGTGCGATCCCACACAGACGCAAGGCAGGTAAGTCATCGTGGCGGTGGCACTTGCTCGATGCGAAGTACAACAGTCCTTGAAGAGCCATGAGGCTCTCACACCGCCACACCGCCAGTGTTGGTGCCATCGCTGCCACTCACGTTTACAAACAGGAAAAAGCATCCATTACGAACAAAGCTCTGTGCCAGAAAGAAAAAAAACACGTGTCCTCAGGGCCCAACAAACAAAACAATTAATGAGCATAAGAGGCTGATGTGTGCATGTGTGTAAATATTAAGACACAGACAGGCAACCACAGGGCTCAGCAACTGAGGAAGTATGAAAAACGAACACTGGGTAGGAAAAAAAATGCTCTAATTGGATCCAGTAAAATTATTATTTGGTAATATTGTAATCAAATTAGTTCAGAATGCAAATTGTTATAGCAACTGTCATTAAATAGCATTTCAATTTAATAATTTAATTATGAATTATATTGGCTTCCACTAATTGGAAAGGAGATAATGAGCCTTTGATGAACAGTTTTTTTTTGTTAAATTTTTGCCAAAAAAGGTTTCTCTAGGCAAACCAAACCCAAACATTGCAACTTATATTTATGTTATTCATAGCGAACTGTAATGGCCCTGACATGCTCACGCCAGAGACCCCTCCTAGTTTAACTTCAGTGACACACTGTGTCTTTGTTTCAAAACCCCAGGAGAGAGGTTGGAAAACCACAGGTTTCATAAATTCAGTGGCCAAACAATTTTCCCCTGTAATGGTTTTTGTCCTTCCATAGCCAACATTAGTCCATTTACATTTATCTTTATATTTACATATATGGACTTATTTCCACCATATTTTATTTGTTTACCACAGGCTTCCTTAACTTGCTTTCATCTTCTTTCTTACCTTTTGTTATGCTGATTCTTTCCTTATTTAAACTTTTTATTTACTTTGCTGGTTAGGTGCTACAAAGAGTATGTTTTGTAGTTATCCTTAAATTCTTTTAATTTTTAGGTTGAAAATAATATTTTCTCTTAAATGCTACATTTTTTTTAAAATATCAGTATTCTTCCCAAGCAAGTGTTTTCATTTTCCTAATTATTTATTTCTAAAATATTAATCCTACTTTTATTTATTATAATTTTACAAAAATTAGTCATCATTTTTTCATTCATTTCTGGCCAGGCCAATAGCAAGTAAACATTATATCTCACAAGGATAATTGCAAAGCATACTCCTAGGAAAAGTAGCTTGCATAACAAAAGAGTTGTAAATTCCTGCTGACTCTGTTGTTACTTGGAAGCACATATGGAAAACTTGAGAGCACATATGCAAATAGATTCTGATAGTCTTGAACCAAAGACCAAACAGTATCATATATATAGTTGTATCAGGTTGAATTTATCACTATGATTATACTCACTGGAACTCTGGGTTTGTTGGCTCTATCAACATAGACAGGGATTAGGTGTACTGGGTTGGTTAACTGAAGCTTGGACAAAATTGTTGCCTATACAAGGGGGAGATGAGAGGCAAGAACTTTCTCTCTATATATATATTTTAGAAGAAGGAGTCCTAAGGATTAGTGAAATAGAAATATTGAAATAGATGTATTTATGTATGACTAGTTCCGTCATTCCCTAACCACGTATCTAGGAAGGTCTGCAGTGCATGCCCTTCATCAAAATGTTAAGAAATACATCAGCGAATGGAGCACCATAATCCTTGAAAAGTTTTGCACTGGTTGCCCTCTGTAGAGGGTAAATAAAAATATGATGAGAGATGCTACCATGTGGAATGAGTTTTCTAATTCCAGTAGGAATAATGTGCTTAATACTTGAAAGAGGCACAGATAGTGGTTTTTAAAATATCCATATTTGTTTCCTGTTTGATTGTTGAAAAGGCCACATAAGTGCTATAGAATGTATATGATTATTATAGTATATAGTATAATATAGAATGTATATTATTATTATAATTGGGTGAATCCAATTCCAATTGTAGATTGTTATGGCTTCTTTATTGTATCACTTTAACACAGACCCAGGCACCTTAATGCAACTATTATCTTAACAAAAAAAAAAAGAAAAATTTATACCAATCGGTAAAGACAATCAGAAGTAGTTTCCTTTGCTTAGCAAGATCAATAGTACACTTTTATTATCTTGCCTACAGAATAGTAAACACTCCTTATTTTAGTCATAGTAGAGTCATAAAGCCCTGCAGAGTCTTTTGCCATCCTGTAGAACCTCATTATGGTCATTACATGTGTGACATTATGCTAAGTAGATTTTTGACCAGAAATAAGCAAATAACTCGATACCTTAGTAAGAAACATCTAAGCCAGAGGAAGGGAAATAAAATTTCCGGGAGCAGCCACACTGGTGAAGTTTCTAAGGATTGAATGGCCTCAGAAATGTCAGAATAACTCCTTAAATGTAAGAAAGGGCTTGTTGTACCATGTACTGCTCCACACAAAGAAAGAATCACAATTGGTTGGCCTCTTTGAATATTCAAGTTGACATACTTCTTACATGGGGAAGCTCTTTTCACTGCTTATTGCGTAAACTACATATTTTGAAAGGGACCCAGAACAACAACTAAAGGGATCTGCAGCAGGTTGAGGTTGCAAGCGCAGATCCCACTGCACTTGAAGGATATTCAGGGATGCCATGTGGAGCCTCTGCTTCATCGCAAAGGGAATGCCATACAGATGCCTAGGGTTTTGGAGTTCAGTCTCTCAAGTGTGCTGCTGCGTTCTGTTGCCAGTAAGGAGTATTATAATGTATCCTATATCAGAGCTAGTCTGATGTGCTTCCAGGTCAATGAAGAGTGGTTTTTTTTTTTAAATTCCAATGATATCTGGAGATTCCAATGATAATTAGAACTGTATCTCCAATGCTTGAACTGTATTGAGGCTTATCTACAATTGGATAGGCAATCCTTATGCAAATAAGAGGCCCCTAGCTAGTGACGCTTCAGGGGCTACCCAATCACTTCATAAGCTTAATCTCATAGGGAAAGGCTACCATTTTGAAGACCCTTTGTCTCCATTTCTGGCAAGTTGTAGGCTATTCCTTATAAAACTGGTGTCTTAGGTATAAAGCAGTCAGTTCAATAATACCCATTCAGAAACGCCCATTCCTATCTCCTGGTATTTTACTTTGTTTTATTTCACATAAATTAGGGTTGGAAACACCATCAAGCTCATCATATCTGGCTTCTTCATCTACAAATTACTACACAGTCTTATTAGAGAGAGACTCCATAGAAAAGTCTATCTAGTGACTCTGTCAGGTTACTTGGTACCCGTGGGTGTTACCTATTTTTCTGAGAGGGAGAGGGAGAGGAGTGAATTTTGGGCATTTTCTGTTTTCATTTCCATTTATACAGAACATGTAATACCCTAGCAACACTATCGTGTCTTACACAAATGTACTTAGCTTTAGAGGATTAAGAATGAAATTAGTGCCCTGTCTGGTGTGGCTCAGTGGTTGAGTGTTGGCCTGAGCATCAGAGGGTCGCTGGTGCAATCCCCAGTCTAGGGCACATGCCTGGGTTGTGGGCTAGGTGCCCTGTAGGGGGCATTTCTTGCCCTCTCTCCCTCCCTTCCCCTCTCTAAAAAATAAATAAATTAAATCTAAAAAAAAAAGAATGAAATTAGAAGAGCCTAATTCCTCCCATGTGAGTTAGCAAATTGTAACTCTACATTCATTCTCCCTGTCAAGAAGCCCGCTCACTTCTGGGAAACTCTCTTCAGACCATTAGTAATAACAAAAGAAATTTGCTTTGGTCTCTGGTTCATGGTGGAGCCAACAGAAGCGATAAATTACAAATTAATAACCTGCAATTCAAATCCTTACTTTCCAGAAGACTACTTTTTTTTTTTTAACCTCCTTTGGGTATGTTCTTAATCTTTAGTCCCTTGGTTCCTTTCCTGAAGGCGATGGTAAATTTGGAATAAAGGTATCTTGCTCTTAGTCCCACATTGTCAAACGAAGGGAACAAATGACCCAACAACTCACAGATCAGGCCTGCAATAATGCTTATCATGAGAATCTTCTGAAATGGGGGGGTTAGAAGATTTGCAGCTCCCCCTGAAAAGGCACCCTGGAGGAACACAGCAGAATATAAGGCGGCTGGATATCAGACGCGGGGGGCAGAGCTGCCGGCGGAAGAAGCACCATCACACGAGCTGGTCGGCGGGCAGAGTATTGCAGTCACCGCTGTATACACGATCGGACTTTGGCAATCAGCCCCGATCTGCCGCAGCGGTAGTTTTCATTAGGAGAGCGCAAGCCTTGGGAAAATGAATTATTCTTACCTCTTATTTGGAATGTCTGGAGAGGAATGCTGAGACACATGTGATTTGAAAGAAACTGCAAAACAAATTTTGGAGATGACATTCACCTGGTAGATGAAACTTTTGTAATAAATAAGATATTTTCAGACACTGCATAGTTTTATCTGTGGATGGTGCTGCAACGGTGATAGGAAGGTGTGAAAGCTGTACGCATTAAGTTCAATCTGAAAACTCTCAAATTGAAGTAATACATTTTTCTATTCACGAGAGTCTTCTGAATGTAAAGGTTTGCCTGGAGTTCTGGATTCCACATCAGTAATGTTGTCAAAATGATATATCTATTAAAATCCAAGCCTCAACACTCCCAATTCTATTTTCAGCTTTATTTAAAGAAGTAGAATCAGAACACCACACTCTACTGATTCATACTGAAATATGTTGATTATAAAAAGAAAGAAATCTGTCAAGAATTTGTGAATTAAAAGAACTCTAGTGTATATGGGGTGAGGTGTGAGTGTCTGTGTGATTCTGATTCAGGAGAATTATTGAAGGAGCGTTATTAGCTTCCAAAGATGGCTTCCCTGATAGAAATTTTAGAACATACAAATTAAGTAAAAAGTAAAGTGCAAGGACAGTACATACACACATACATATATGTATGTGTATATATGTGAATATATATACATATAGCATTTGCATATGTATTCTGAAAGTGTTTTGTGGATTCACAGTCAAAATTTAGCTTTGGAAAAAGTTAAAAATGCTTGCTAATAATACTTAATTCGGGTTAAAATTTGAGTCCTGGAGACAAATTAAAAATTAGAGAGAAAAAATTTTTGTAAGCTACAGGGAGAGCAATGTCATGTGCATTTATTAACACCTTCTAAATTGAGATATACGTAATTGACATATAATATCGTGTAAGTTTAAGGTGAGCGTATTGATTCTGCAGTGTAGTGGCCACAGTGTTAGCTAGCACCTCTATCATATTGCATAATTATTTATTTTTTGTGGTGAGAACATTTAAGACAGTCTCTTAGCAACTTTGATGTCTATGATACAGTACTTTTGACTACAACTACTGCGCTGTGCACAGCTCTTCAGAGTAGCTGCAAGTTTGTACTCTGACATCTTCAACTGCCTGCCTCCCAGCCCCCGGTAACCACCATTCTGCTCTTGGTTTCTTGAGTTTAGGTGTTTTAGGTTCTATGTGTAAGTGATCTTATACAGCATGTGTCTTTCTCCGGCTGACTTATCTCATTGAGTATAGTGACCTCAAGTGTCATACATGTTGTGGCAAGTGACAAGATTTCCTTCTTTCCTGTGGCTGAATAATATTCTGGAGCACATAAATGTGCACGCACTTGCCCCCACCCCCATTCATCTGTTGATGGACGTCAGGTTGTTTCCATACCTTGGCCCCTGTGAATAATACTGCCATGAACATAGGAGCACAGCTATCTTGTGATATCTTTGTTTTATTTTCCCTGCATATATACCTCAAAGTAGCATTGTTGGATTATATGATGGTTCTATTTTCAATTTTTTTGAGGGGCCTGTATGCTGGTTTCCATTGTGTCTAGACCATTTTACATTCCCGCCACCAGTGCACACGTGTTTCCTTTTCTTCACGTCCTTGCCAACACGTATCTCGTCTTCTTGATGCTGGCCATTGTAACGTGTTGGAGATCAGATCTCACCGTGGCTTTCATTCATACTTCCCTGAAAACTAGTGCTGTTGAACATTTTTTCATGCATCTGTTGGTCCTATGTGTGTCTTCTTTGGAAAATATCTATTCCGTTCCTCCACCCACTTTATAATTGGGATATTTGGTTTCTGTTACTGAGGCTTATGAGCCCTTTAACTTACATATAAGACTTTATAACATAAAACTCCTAGAAGAAAACATAAGAAAGATCCTTGACATGATCCTTTTGGCTATGTCACCAAAACACAAGCAACAAAGGCAAAAACCAAAAAGCAGAAATACACAAAAGTTAAAAAACTTCTGCATAGCAAAAGAAACAGTCAACAACATGGCAACCTATAGAATGGGAGAAAATATTTGTAAACCGTATGTAGAATAAGAGGTTATATCTAAAATATATTAATACTTCTTGTATTTTAGAATAATTTTAGCTTTATAAAAGCTTGTGCAATAGTATAGAAAATTCTTACGTACCTCATTCCTGGTTTCTCCTGTTAAAAGCATCTGAAGTTAGTATGCTGCGTTTGTCACAATTGATGAAGCAGTATTGTGTACTATCATTAACTGAAGTGCATACTTTATTCAGATGTCCTTATGTTTTATCTCATGTACATTTTCTGTTCCAGGCGCTCATCCAGGATACTACACTGAATTTAGTCATCAAGTCTCCCTAGGCCATCTTGGCTGTGACAGTTTCTTAGTCTTTTCCTTATTTTTGAAGGTCTTGACAGTTTGAGGATTATGAGTCAGGCATTTTGTAGAATCTTTCTTAATGGTTTTGTCTGATGTTTTCCTCATGATTAGACAGGGGTAATGGATTTTCAGGAGGAAATCTATTGCTGTTCTCATCTCGTCCTATCAAGGAAACATTCAGCAATACCCCCTTATCCTTGGGTTCACGGCATAGTTTTAGTTACCTCCTGTCAATCACGTTCTGAAAATATTAAATGGAATATTCCAGAAATAAAAAATGTCTAAGTTTTCATTTGTGCACTGTTCTGAGTACGGTGATGAAATTTTATTTTTTTGTGCTTCATCCCACCCACGATGTGAGTCGTCCCTTTCTCCAGCATATCCACACCATGTAGGCTACCTGCCCACCAGGCACACAGTAACTGTCTAGGTTATGAGATTGTGATAGCAGTATCACAGTGCTTGTGCTCAGTCACCCTTGTCTTACTAATAAGAATGTCCCCAAAGTGCAAGAGTAGTGATGCTGGTGATTCAGCTATGCCAGAGAAAAGCCAGAAAGTGCTTCCTCTAAGTGAAAGGTGAGTGCCGCACAATAAGATACTTTGAGATCAGAGAGAGACAGAGAGAGAAAGAGACCGAGAGAGAGAGTACATTCACATAACTTTCATTAGAGAATATAGTTGGTCTATTTTAATATTAGTTATTCTTGATAATCTTTTACTGTGACTAAATTAAAATTAAGCTTTATCGCAGATATATCTGTCTAGGAAAAAGAATGGGATGTGTAAGATCGGTACTATCTCTGGTTTCAGGCATCCATTGAGGGCTTGGGATGTACCCCCATGGAGAAGCGGGTATTACTCTCCTGTCAACAAGACGTTCCACTGTGGATGTTGAATTTCATTTACCTGGTTGAGGTACAGTTTGTCAGAATTCTTCACAGTACAATGTTACAGCTCCTCCTTTTTTCTACACTGTGATCTTTGGAAGAAAGTCACTGTGCAGCTCACACTTTCAGAGTAGGGGTTACGCTCCAGCTCCTCGAGGGCACAGTGTCTACATAGGTTATTTGGATTTGTGCGTATAAGTTATTCTCCCCCATTTATTCCTCTATTTAATCATTTATTTTGTTAGTGTGGACTCACAGATAATTATTTTACCCATCAAGTTATAATCTAATGGTAACAATTGTACTTTATTTATGACAAAAATTGTTCCATCTTTGGTTATGAGGAAGAGCTTCTTGGCTTCCATGTACCATTAAAACCCTCATCATCATAGTTGCCTTCCTAACCCATGTATTTACATATATGTGTAACTATTTCTATATGTATCTAACTGTATCTATATTAGGTTAAACATGAGTCTATGCCAATGTCTCCACCTTGAATCCAACATTACATAGATTGTTCTGGTCTTCATCCTTGCTTATTTGCAACCTTCCACTCCAACATTGAAAAACGTGGCTCCCATCGTCTGTCATCCACTTACTTAGTAATTAAAGTGAAGTATATATTTATAGTGGTTTCATAATTGTTCATCTGTATCCCTGTGAAGGGGAAAACGTCATCAACTCTAATAGAGTACTTATGTACTGTCCTTGGACTTTAGTTTTCCAAAATCACTGAGGTGAGCAACCTTTTCTCTGATCCATTTCAATGAGATTGTTTTATACGCTAGTGGTACCATTAGATTATTTTGTAATCATCTGTATTTCATTTTGGGGTACCCAATCTCCTAAATTATTAAAAAAATATGTATCCATTAAGGTTCACTCTGTCTTGCAAAGTTCTGTGGGTTTTTACAAATCCATGGAGTGTAGCCACCATTACAGTACCACACACCACCCTAAGGAAACCCTGTGTTCCACCTACTTGCCCCTTCCCCATTCCACCAGCTCCCACAAACACCGATCTGTTTACTGTCTCTGTATATATTTTACACTTTCCAGATGTCATATAAATGGAATTGTATGGTATATAGCCTTTCAGACTGGCTTCTTTCACTAGAAATATGCAGTTAAGATTCATCTTTGTTATTTACATGGCTTGATAGGGCATTTATTTTAATCACTGACTAATATTCCATTATACGTATATGCCATAGTTTGTTTATTCACTTTTTGAAGAAGATCTCGGCAACTATGAGTGAAGCACATATAAACATTCTAGAGCAGGTTTTCATTGAGAAATAACTGTTGGGTGTTGGGTGAATTACTAGGAGCACAATTTCTTGATCATATGATAAGAGTATGTTTAGTTTTGTAAAGAACCGTTAAATGATCTTCCAAAGTAGCTATACCATTTTGCATTCCACCAGCAAAGAGTAAGGTTCTTTTTGTTTTACATCCTTTCCAGCAATTTGTATGATCAAATTTTGTATTTTAGCCATTTTAATAGTTTCATGCTACCTTATTATTTTAATTTGCACTTTGCTAATAACGAATGATTTTTGTGTGTATCTTCTTTGGTGAGATGTGTGTTCTGATCTCTTACCTATTTTTTAATTGGTTTGTTTGCTTTCTTATTGTTTTAAATGTTTTTAAATTTTTTATGTCTTTTATCAGATATGTGTTTTGCAGATATTTTCTGCCAGTTCATGGTTTGTCTTTTCATATTCTAACTACTGCCTTTTATAGAGCAAAAACATTAGTTTTAATAAAGTTGAACTTGACAATTTCTTCTTAATTGGATTGTACTTTTGATATTTTATCTAAAAACTCCTCATCAAACCCAAGGTAACAGATTTTCAATGTTTCTCCTAGAAGTTTTATAGTTTTGTGTTTTACAAGTTGGTCTAAAATTCATTTTGAGTTAATTTTTATGTAAGATGTAAAGTCTGGGTCTAGGGTTTTGTAAAATTATTTTTCTGTTTTTTTTAAGATTTTATTTATTTATTTTAAAACAGAAAGGAAGGGAGGGAGAAAGAGAGGGAAAGAAATATCGATTTGTAGTTTCCTCTTATGTGGCTCCCACTGGGGACCTGGCCTGCAACCCAGGCATGTGCCTTGACTGGGAATCAAAGTGACGACACTTTGGTTCGCAGCTCGCGCTCAATCCACTGAGCTGCACCAGCCAGGGCTAGGGTTTTGTAAAATTAAAAAAAAATTGATTTGTTTGTTTGTTTTTGAGTGCCCAGTTTATCCAGCATTGTTTGTTGAAAACAGTTTTATCTTTTCCATACTGAATTGCAGTTTTATTTCTGGGCTTTCTCTAGTGTTCCATTGATTCTTTCTCCAACAGCATCTTGATTTTTTTTTTCAAAATGAACATTTATTTATGTATTTTTTTATGAAAAAGGGAGACATTTATTGAAGAAGATATAAGATACAAGGAACATTGTACATAGGGACAATGACACCTCAGTGTCCTTCAAAGTAGGAACCTTGGGATACCACTCAGTTCTCCCAACTGCCATCAGCTGCCCTATTGTATTTTCCTGAATCTCATTGATGGTCTGAAATCTCTTCCCTTTCAAAGGCGACTTTATTTATTTATTTTTTATTACTTTATTATTCAATTACAGTTGTCTGTATTTTCTCCCCTCCACCCCTCCCCACCCCATCCAAACCCACCTCCTTCCCTTGCTTCCACCCTCCCCCTTGGTTTTGTCTATGTGTCCTTTATAGTAGTTCCTGAAAACGCTTCTCCCCCCAATCTCCTCCCCCCTCCCCTCTGGCTATTGTTAGTTTGTTCTTAATTTCAGTGTCTCTGGTTATATTTTGCTTGCTTTTTTCTTTTGTTGATTATGTTCCAGTTAAAAGTGAGATCACATGGTATTCGTCCCTCACCACCTGGCTTATTTCACTTAGCATAATGCTCTCCAGTTCCATCAATGACTCTGATAGATTTATAGCAAGTATTGAAATCAAGTAGTCTAAGTTATCCAACTTTTCGGTTCCCGTATACACTTTTGAATCAGTTTGTCAATACCTACATAGTCCACTGGAATTTGATTGGGATTGAATTACACTACAGGTCAAGTGGGGAAACATGTAGCTATGTAAACTATAGCTATGATGTGATGTCTTAACAATATTGAGTCTTCCAATCTATAAACACAGAATATTTTTCCATGTGTTTAGATCTCCTTTAATTTCATTGTTTGATACTTTATTTTTTAGTTTTCTTTATACCTACTTTATAGATTTATACCAGAGTACTCCAGTTTTTGGATGCTACTCTAAATGGTATTGTTTTTAAACTTAAAATTCCATTGTTCAGCCCTGGCTGGTGTAGCTCAGTGGATTGAGCATGGGCTGGGAACCAAAGGGTTGCTGGTTCGATTCCCAGTCCGGACACATGCCTGGGTTGCAGGCCAGGTCCCCAGGGGGGACACGTGGGATGCAACCACACATTTATGTTTCTCCCTCCATTCCCTTCTGTCTAAAAGTAAATAAATGAAAAATCTTAAAGAAAATCTGAATCATTGTAAATAAAAATAAGTAAAATCTTTGAAAAAAATTCCGATATTCAATGCCGGTATGTAGGGAAACAATTGCCTTTGTATGTTGACTTCGTATTTTGAGATTTTGTATACTTGCTTATTCGTTCTAAGAGTGTTTGTAGATTCTTTGGGCTTTTATACACAAACAATAATCCTATCTTTGAATGAAAATGATTTTATTTCTTTATTTCAAAACTGCATAAATTGTATTTCTTTTTGTTGTCTTAAGGGACAAGCTAGGAGTATTCAGCCTTCAGCAATTCATCACAGTTATCGATAAGTGGCTCTGGCGGCTTCTGTTCTAAGTAAGGAGAAATAGCCTGTGTCTCTGGGTGCACACAACTCTTCAGATGATGGGGTTTTTGTTCGTCTTGTGACACCAGTTCTCTAATGGGTTCAAAATAAGTCATTGATGTTCAGTTTGTCTAGCTAGTTATTGTTGTTAAGAATGAAAGGAATGACTTGCATGTCAAAGCTGATCTTGGAAGTCTCATCATTATTGTTCTAAATATTTACTATGAAAAGCTACTCATATTTTTGTTTTTAATTATATTAAGGTTTTCTAACATTTCATACATCAATGGAAGAGAAGGAAGAACTATTAAAGTTGAAAAATAATCACAGTATAAATTACGATGATAAGGGATTGAATTATCCAAAATCAAGTTAGTAAAGAAAAAAAGTATTCATTAACAAATCAGTAAAGAAATTAATATACTTCTGTAACTTGCTACCATCTGCATAAAAAAACCTTCTTATCAATGTAGACTACCAGGAATTTGAAGGTATCATTATTAAAATATCTTCATTAGGAATTATGTGTAGATATTTCAAGCATTAAAAAAGATTTCAACATGAAAACAATCTCCAGTTTCTCAATAAATTTGAGCTTATTTTAAGATTTTCTTCTCAAGTTTTATATAAATTCAAAGCTTCACTTCACCATTAATTATTTGTTATTTTTGTTATATAATATTAAGAACATATAATTAATTTTTATACCAACCTCCTTCTGCTTATCCCCAAACTCATCCTGGTTTGGCCCGGTGGGTAGTACAGATGTCATTTTCTCCATGTGCCATGGAGATAAGTTGTTTGTGAAGGCTGCCCTAAGGTGAAGCGTCAGGGACAGATACAGTGGTCATTATTTATTGCAGTATGCAACAAATGGACTCAAAAGTTCATAACTTCTGAGCTTTATGAAAAATGTCTTTCTGTGAAAGAGGCCAACATCAAGAAGGAACTTTCCCGGAGGTCAATGAAGCAGTTGAACAGTGCTGAGACTGAGGAGCCTGAGTATGGTGTCTTCCTTGTTTCCATTTTGATTTGAGGTGGGAAAGTTACGGATTTTTATGTTCCTGAGGAAAGATTCATCTTTGGTTTCACTGGCCATTGGCATCCCTTCCTATCATTTTATTTTGGTGACTTGACAGTGATGTTTAGAAGGAAAGCAAAGCTTTTGGCTGATGTCAGCAGAGTGGACATTGTGAGGTCCTGAGTAACAAGTAACACATAGGTTATTTCCTGTGTCAGAGATCTGAGGTCCCTTGTGATACAGAATATGGGATATCCCGTCCCCACTCTTCCCTAGCCCTTCAGCATGTAGAGTGGTGTGGGTCTGTGTTCCCTCCACCAGCAGCTGCAGCTTTGCAGGCCAAGCACCTCTCTCTATGGAATAGCAATGAGGGATCAGGGGATCCTTGTGGCCTAGAGTTGTTGTTAATCTTATGACGGCCAACCCTGTGAGTTGTTAGAGGTGTGTCGCTGTGTATCCTGCACATTTCCTGAGGCATAGCAGCGCCGATATGGTTAACTGAGAAGACTCCATGGAGAGGTCTGATATCCTAATTTCTTTCTTTTCATTTGGATTCCTGATGTAGTAAACTGAAAAAAAGAGTCTGTGCATGATTAATAATTTAAATGCATTTCTCCTCTGGAAAATAGAGTACTTGATTGATTATAGCCTGTGAGCATAGTTCACATGTTAAGAGCATTGTTTGAAGTTCACTCAGAGCCTTCACTATATTCTCTCCTCATAGTCTTGATGTGACAGATTGGGAAAAAACACAGGACTAGGAGGCTCCACACCCGCAACCTTGCGTGGCTTTGATCTTTCCTCTCATAGCCATTGATGGACACGTCTGCAAATGCCTCAGTTTTCTGTTACAGCTTGCTCTGGACCCTTCAGTCTGAAAAGACTTCATCGTCTGATGATTCAATGTGATACAATGGCATGACAATCTCTTTATTTTGTAAGGACTTCTGAATGATGGAAGTCTCTCTAAGTTGACTTTGAGACTACATTCTTGAACAGCAAGTTGAATGTCAGCATCAGTTTATACAGTGTATACCTAACTTCTAAAACAGATTCTCCATGTTTTCCCTAATTGGAATCTATTCATGTTATGAGATGATGTGTTGAATTAAAACAAAGAACATAGCTCAAGATTTTAACAAAGTCTTCTATCCTTACAAGATTTCTTTGGGAAAATCTGTCACAAATATTTGCAAAAAATAAGTGAAACCAGAAAAAACAATAATGCCTACTGACACACCTAAATTTACTAAAAACTGTGAGGACATTTTACCATAATGAACATTAGCTTTGGCTTTTATATTTCATACAAAATCATATAGGAGACAGGCCGATCTTACTATAGCAACTTTGACCAGGAAAATTTGGCCAAAGTTAATCAAAAAGGATAATATGATGCAAGAGCCATTGATTTTATTGCTTATTTCACTGAGTCTTCATCCCGCTCCAAAAGCATTCTAGCCTTACCCCTGGTACCTCTCCTCCTGGGTGAGCAGCCCAGGTAAGAAGCCCGTTATCTTCTCAGTGGAGGAGCTTGGGACACTTTGCTTGCGGTCATCTAGTCCAGCTATAAAAGGCAGGCACTGGGTGGCCTTTTCATTGATTATTGATGGACTTGAACTAACTAATCATTCACTCACTTACTCATCTGTTTCTAAGAATGGAAGGACAAAAGACAAGATCTGCACACTCATTTTGAAGTGACTTTAAGACACTGGACTTAAAATTCATTTTGTATCAAATATTCAGTTTCATTAAAAGTGTGAGGGCAAATGATCAGCAGCAGGCCATCTGCATAACTTCTTTGAAAACCTCGGTTCCTTTCGGTGTTAATGAGAGTATGGGCTTTAGAAACCACAGCGGGAAAACAAGCCCAAATGCTTATAACAGAGATTAGAATCTCACAAATGCTTCGGCTGACACTGTGACAATTGTAATTGTTCTGTTTATTGTGCTATACATTAGCCAGCTTATTTGTGTGGGCTTATTAGTAACGGGCTCGTGCACAATTACACGGAGTATATGAAGCTATTAGCGTTGCGCCGTTCATCCACATGCAGCGAATACTGCGGGAGGTTATCGCATATTGCTTTCTCTCTTTAATTGGAATTTTGTATTAGAAGTTCTCTAGGAAGGAAATATTTGGCCTCAGTTTGACAGACAAAAGAAAATAATGCCAATGTAATTTTGTTCTTACTATCTATTCAACTCAAATCCATTTATTTATTCCACAAATATTAAAATAATCTTCAGGATATAGAATTTAATTTTGATATGATGCGTATATATAGATGTATGTATGTATGTAATAAACACTATAAAAGAAGTATTATAAAAGAGTGACTATGGGTGAATTTTTTAAGAAATGATATTGAGAAAAATCTGCTCCAGAGAAACTCAAGGTAAATTCTCTATACACTGCATATCACCCTATATACTAATTTCTAAGTAAATTAAAGGGCTAAATCTAAAATGTTATATTATGAAATACTAGAGAAAATTTAGAATCAGAAAGTAATGGATAAAATTTGAAAGCATAAATTGATATGTTTGACAGTATAAATTTCAAAGTTTTCTATATAATACAAATATAATACATAATATTAATGAACAGATAATGTAACTAATTAGAGAAATATTTTTAATTTCAGTTAAGTGCAGTTAATTTCAATGTTAAATAACCCCTACAAATGAATAAATGATGAGCAAAGGGCTTAAATAATTAGTTACAAAATGTATGAAAATGGTCAAGGAATCAAAAATTATTCATAACTTATAATCAAAGAAATAAATGGGATATTATCATCTTTCCCCACATTGGTAAATACTTGGTATGTTTATAGATAATATTGAATTTTACTTTTTCATAGTCACAGTTAATGTTTACATATGCTAAATATTTGCTACGCACTATTCTAAGCATTTGCCTATATTCACCTAATTAATGCTATGCAAACCTATGAGTTTGGTATCATTATTACCCCTTTCCATGTAGGAACATTGAGGCACTAAGGGGTTATGTAAGTTTTCCAAAGCCACAAAGCTGCTACGTGGTGACGCTGGGATTGGAGAGTGGCAGCCTGGTTTTGGCTTTTGCACTCCCAACCCGTGTGCCACCTTGCGTCTCGGCGGTGAGCAAGGGCGAGGTGAGAGCGACACCGTGGGTGCTCAGCGAAGTCTGTATTGAGACATCATTTCTGGGAAACAATCTGTGTACAAATACACAAATGCACACACACTGTAGTTTCAAAGAACTGTATGTAACACAAAGGAAAACTTAAACATTAGGTACTAAAAATCAGTATCAAATTTCACACATTATAGGACACAAATGAAGATGTTAAACATGGATAACATGGGGAAATACATTTCTAGGTGATTTTCTAAAACATACTTTTCTAGGTTTTAGACATTTCCTAAAATGTCTTGCATGACATTTTAGTCCAAAATCTCTGTAAGATCCTGTATAAATGTTAAAATTAAAAAAAAAAAAGTAACACATTTCTCCTTAAACTTTAGAGGGTTACTGGTTAGAGATTCACCGACTGTAAAAGAGGCTTTCTCTTCAGTACCTGCCCTTTGTTTATTTACCCTTTTAAGTAGGCTCAAAAGAAAAAGTCCTAAGCCCCTGTCAGTTTCATTTGACTCACAAATGCAACAAATGCTGACTGTGGGCCTTCCAGGGATACTGCAGCAAACAAAAATATTTAAAGTTTCTGCTCTTGTAGCGTTTTCGTTCAAGCAGGGAGAGAAACACAGTAAACAAACATGTGATAAAGAATAAAATAATAATAGAACTAGAGAATTACGGGAATGCTATTTTATTAGGATAATTAGAAAAAGACATCTACTTTAAGGGACATTTATGCAAAGACAAAAAAAAAGAAGAAGGTATCTAGGGAAAAGTATTCTCTGCAGAGAGAACAATAAGCATGAGACCCTGGTGGGTGTAAGCTTGGTCTGCTGGGGACATGGTGCGTGTGAATCCGGGTGGGGAGTGGGAGGAGGTTGGAAACACATGCTGTCTATGTCTCCAATGAGTTTGGATGTTGACCAGTGGAGGGACATGACCTGACCTGAGTTCAGAGACTCTTTCAGGATGCTGGGTGGAGGCCGATGCTATGAAGGCAAGGAGGGAGGCAGGAAGGTCAGTGGGAAGACTATTGTGATAGTCCACGTGTGAGACACCTGGACCTTGAACTAGGTTAAGACATAGCAGAAATCTTGAGAAAGAAGCACATTTGGGGGAGATTTTGAAGATAGACCTAATTAGATTTGGTAATAGATCAGATGTTGGGTATAAAGAAAGAGGGAAGTCAAATATGACTCTTATAACAAGAGCAAAAGGGTAAAGTTGATTTCACTTAATTGTGACATGGGTGGATCTCGAGAATATCATGCTAAGCAAAATAAATTGATAGAAAAAATCAAGAATTATATGATTTTATGCATATATCTTATATAAAACTGAATGCAACAAATGAACAAACAAATCTCATGGACACAGACAACAGTATGATGATTACCGGAGGGAAAGGGGGAGGGGTGAGGTAGAGGAGGGTAAAGGGGGTCAAATATATGGTGGCAGAAGGAGGTTCACCGCCCAAATATATGGGTGGTAAACACCCAGGGCAAAATACAGATATTATAGAGTTGCACACTTGAAAGCTATACAACTTTTTTAACCAGTGTTACCCCAATAGATTTAATTAGAAAAAAGGAAATGACACAACACTATTTTTTGCCTTTTCACATAAGAGTTTTACCCCTTTTTGGACCTGCCGCTTTCTGAGGCAACATGAAGAAATGCCACTCCTTGGTGTTTCCTCAGCCTCCTGAGTTACTCTTTTGACCAATCTGGGAAGCCTCCTGGGAAGGGCTGTGTCCCACTGTTATTTCTGTACTCAAAACCAATTATAAAGCCTTGAGTGTAGTAGGTACTCCATGTAATATTTGTTGAGTGAATGTTATTTTCTTAAATGAGAGAGTATTTAAATAGATAAATAATCATTAAATTTTCTGTATAATATATAATGACAGCTTACTCTCTTTTCTGTGGTGAAATTAAATTTCTACATTAAATCTATTTATGCATTTAATAACATTTCGTTCATTCTAAGCAGTCTTAGGTTTGGTTTTTCAAGTTATTTTCCCAAATTACATATATTAATCAACATGTAATTATGAAGCTGCTCTCCCGATCCTCTGGCAGAGGCCCCAGAATCCACGAGCTGGGTCCAAATCAAATACTAATTCAATTCGGAGGGGCATCCCAGTGGGGATGACTAAGATGTTATGTAACCCGAGTGTTGGGAGCTTCATGAATATTTCTGAGGACTCAATCTGAAAACCTGAACGTTATTTTTAACTTTTTATTTCTTTTATTTTACCAGCCATGAAAACTGCCAGTTCTTCTTTTATGGATCAGTGGGCCCCATTCTCCATTTCTTCATTCTTCCATCATAGCATCAAGCCCAGATTTCTGTGATTTTCTTCTCCAAGAAATCATATTTACCATGACGGTCCCCTGTACGTCTTCCTAATTCCTTCTCGTATATTACTTTCTGGTTATTCTTCCTAAACCTCGGGATTCATTGTGTCATTCCTCTGAAAAAAGGACTTAAGACATCTCACCTTAATCAAAGGATACTGCCCCGTTTCTTCAGTCTGATTGCTAGGTGTCTTCAGTTCTGGCCCGTGTTTATGAAACGGCTCCCCGGACGATACCTTTCACTGCACCACCTTGCCTCTCTCCTCTGCTGGCTTGCTCACACTTCTGTGCTCTAAGTAAGGGATCTTTTTGCTGTTTTCCTCCTTCTCTGCACTGCAGCTATCTGTATGACTCTAATTTCTGTCTTTTCTACGATACCTACGCCTGATGAGCCAACCTTCAAACTCTTTTTGTCTCTCTAAAAGCTGTGTAACTGTCAGACGGTACTTGAGAACTGCCTCCTGCATCCCACCGGCATTCTCAAGCTGTCCCCTACTGAGCTCTCTGCACAAGTAATGTTGCATTATATACATTTCAGGCCTTTTAAATGTTTATTACATTGCAGGGTTCTTTAAATTTTCATAGGAGTTTTTTTATTATTATTCAAGTAGATTGTACATCGTTCAAAGACAGAGAATATACAGGATCTGACACAAATAATGCCCTTTTTTATTACAAAATCTTTTATTACAAAACCATAAGCATGTAATTCTGTAACATAACAATATCACACTCAAGCACACCTTATGCCATTTTAGGTGAAATGTTCGAATTCAAACTATAAATTCCTACACCCATATTGTTACCCACCAGCCACACTCGGGCAGGCGTTACTTCTGCTGGAACTTGTGTGTCTTCTCTCTCTCTCCAGTTTTCCAGTTACTGCGCATAGTTAGTGCACTGTGCATTGGTATTAAGTGCATATTGCCTTGATTTGATTTTTAAAGTATGACAGGGGATGTTAAGCAGCTTTTCCATCAGATTCGGTGTGCCACTCAGGAGCAGGTTTGTGACGTAAGGACTGAGGATTGACAGCCAGTAGCATATGCATTTACCTTGTGACCACAATGTCTGTTTTTATTGAGCTTCTTATCACCAAATTAATCTTAGACTGTAATCTAATGTATTAAGAACCAAACTGTATAAGTTATGTAAAAGTGTATTTATTACATCCATTGTCCATTTCTGCCTTCTGTTATGATGCTTCGCGGAGTCGGTACAGCATGGTTCTGGGCAAACAGAGACCGTGGAGTCGGTCGCACTAGAAGTAAAATCCCGGATTCACATCGAATCCCTCTAGGAACAAGCAATATCATTTTTCTCACCCTCTGTTTTCCTTTCTGTGCAACAGTACATAATAATACTAACTACCCGATAGAATTGCAGTGGGCTGTGAATATAAGGCATTTAAAACTGCCTGACATTCAGTAAGTTCTTAATAAGTTATAGAAATTATTATGTACATGCTCAACATCACTGGTTTTAGCTGATGTGCTGTATACTTTTCAAGTTTAAGATTATCATCATCCCTGTCATTTTTATTAAGGTACAACAAGCCCTCATTTATTCAAAGCCTATGTTATAATAATATCAATCACATTAAAAATAGTTGTCAACCCATAAGCAAGAGAGGAAAAATTGAGAGCTAGTGACCTCCAAGAAAGTAATTATCAAAATCTTTATTCCTTTGTAAAGTAGAGCCAGCTACATTAGAAGCCACTAATTCATCCTGTCAGTAATGAGATACAAAAGTTAAAAATAAACCAAAGACTTATAGAATAAAATATAAGAAAAATTATAATATTTTAGGGTTATTTAGTATAAGTAACCTCACATATTAAGAAATAAGATTCTGAGGATATCATTTATTGTATCAAATACTATAATTGGTAAATTGAATTATCAAAAAGGTAAAGTTATTTGTAATAAACATTGGTTAAGAAAATAAAAGAGAACAGATATTTGTGTCTAAAGGAATAAGAAAATTTTATTAACTTAGAAAACATGCAGCACATCCAAATTGTTGCACTGAACACACACATTTATATCACCTTGTCTTGAAATACAACTAAAATGACAGTGATGGGACTTAAAAAGTAGTATTAGGCACATGCAAAGTCGGGAGAGGAAAGTAGATAGACAAGTGGTAAATGACCTAGCAGACCCAAGAAAGCTGAGTTCTATACCAGCAGTGAAGTTACCAGATTTACAAATAAAAATTTCCCAGAGGCTTAAGTTTTGGTTGCATCTTCCTATCAACCTGTTCCACGTACTTGTGGAGATGAAGGAGAGGCTAAAGCCACAATGACTAATTGAAAGACTCTGTAAGAAAGAGCTGGCGTTGGCCACACAGACCCTCCCTCCCATTCTAGCCCACCTGGTCACTATTCTGCTCCCATTTTAACAGAAAAGAGTAGTTTTAATTTCTTGATATAGTAACACTAAGAATTTCTACACTGTTGGAGTGATTCCTCCCATTTTCTTCCTTTGCTCACGTTCAGAGCGTTGGCAGACAGGCTGAGACCTTCCAGCCAGTAGGTGGCTGACTCTCTTATACTGACGGGTCAGCCAGAGGGAAAGCGCCAACCTGGTTACCTTGCAGAAAATTCTGTAGACAACAAACACAAGGACCCTATCAACTTCCTCGTGCTTCCAAATTAAAAATGAAAGAGAAAGATAATTAACAATAGTAACTTTGAAGAAGCAATTTCAGGGAGGGCAAAAACACCTCTGCACCCATTATCATTATATGTGGAAAGATAAATGATGATACAGACCTCGTGAATAAGATGTTATTCATGGTGAAATGATAAAAGGATTGCTCAGAGAACAAGAAGAGCTTTTGGAAATTTAAAATATACAGTAAAGAGAGCATTTGAGATCTTGTCCCTAGTGTGTGTTCAGTTTGGCTCAAATAAACTCATAAAAAATTAAAAAAAATCTACAGAGTAAAAACCAAAACTTTAATAAAATAATTACAAGATAAAGTTGAAGAATGCTCTAAGACAGTAATTTTTTTTAAAAAAGAGATGAAACATAGAGAACTATGAAGAAACTAGCAGACTATCCCAAAAAGTCCAGCATCTATAAAATGGGAATTCTAGAGGGGTGAAGAGAGTCAGGGAATGAAAAGGAAATCATTTAAGAAATTGATTCAAGTACCTTTTTTAGAATAGGTACATGAGATTCCAGAATTTTGATCAATTTCTTAAATGAAGAGATGAAATTAGTGACCAAAGCTACCACTGTGATATTCTAGAACACTGAGGAAAAAAGGAGGATCCTGCAACTTTCCAAAGAACAATCAGTTTAAAGGCTAAGTATTAGGATGACTTTAGATGTTTTAGAAGCATTATCAAAAACAAGAAAGTGCTGGAAAATGTCTTCAAAATTCTAAAGAACAGAGTTTCTCAGGGAGGTATTGAAAGATGTATCCACAAAAAAGACGGTAAAATCAAGAAATCAAGGAACCCATAAAACAGACTCCAATCCAAGGGAAGGGAGGAGAGAATTTCCAGGATGCTGGTGAAGGGAGATCTTTTAGGTTGGGTGCTTCATAGCAGAGCCTGCAGCAAGGACTTGGGTTCAGTTTATGTGAGAGCTACTTCCAGAGAGCAGGAATGAGGGAAGAAATGAGTGAGACAAAGAAAGAGGGAATATAAGACGTCACCTTATTAAGGTCACATTGTAAGCAACCGTGGCCCAATTCCAGAGGAGGCAACCATAATAGCCCCAAGAATTGCTCCCTTTCAGGAAAGGAAGCAGCAACACTAACCTACTGTCTACTATCCCAGCTCAGTATTACCCATGCTCACTGCTGAGCTGCATGTAGGAGTTGGCTAAGGCACCAAGTGAGAGGGCAGGAAAATGTACAAAGAAAGCTTGAAATGGGATGATGCCAGAGCAAGGAAAGTCTGAGATCACAGGGCACAATCTGCCTCAGCTTCAGCTGAAATTGGAGAAGTGGAGGGAATTTAAGGTGAGACAGCAAAGGCAGCAGCTATAGATCCCTTGGTTTCAGGTCTGCAGAGCTGTTGTCTGAGATCGCAGTAAAGTTGTAACTCCTCAGAAGTGTTCTTCAAGAAGATGAACTGGATAGACTCTCCTGGCTTTTTAACATAGTAAGTGAAAACACTGTGAGGAGAGTGGGCTTAAATTAGTGATAAGTAAGTAGAATACTAAGTAATAGGGAAAAGAGAACATTATGAACTCCAAGGATAATTATTATGCAATGAAAGAACACTATCATAGTTTGTCCCGTGCTTCAATAGTGAACATCATTTACATTGCAATACTAATACAAATACTGAATACTGAGCTACCTAAGATTAAGATATAACTGCCTTGAGAGTTCTGGGTGCAGAGAAGTATTCATTTGGGAGTGTAGGAAAGAGTGAGGTGCCAATAGTAGTGACTAAAATTTTTACTTTATTTTACTTAATTTTAAACATCATTTTATTGTTATTCTATTACAGTTGCCCCAGATTTCCCCCTTTGCCCCTCCCCTGCACACCCCACCCTCCTCACCAACAGTCAGTTCTCACACTGTTGTCCAAGTCCGTGGGTCATTCATACATATTCATTGTCTAGTTCCTTCCCCTTCTTTCTACCATTATCTCCCCTCCCCCTTCACCTCTGGTCACTTTCAGTCAGTTCCATGTTTCCATGCCTGTGATTCTATTTTGTTTGTTATTTTGTTCATTAGATTCCTCTTATAGTTGAGATCATATGGTACTTGCCTTTCACCAACTGGCTTATTTCACTTAGCATAATGTTCTCCAGTTCCATCCACACTGTTGTGAAAGATAGGAGCTCCTTTCCTTCTGCTGAGTAATATTCCACTGTGCAAATGTACCACAGTTTCCTGATCACTCATTTGCTGATGGGCACTTAGGCTGTTTCTAGCACTTAGCTATTGTAAATAGCGCTGTTATGAAGATAAAGGTGCATAAGTTCTAGTTAGAAGAGGCAATATGAATATATAATTTAGAAATGTGGAATGCATCAGTAATCAATGTGAATATTTTCCTGTTTCTGCATGGCCAAGGCTCACTGAACAATGGAAATTAATATGCTATAAAGATAGAGAATGTTTTCTTTTTCCCAAATCCATTTTCTCTTCTCACCCTTAAGGGTGTTAGACCTGCCACCACTCCTTCATTGTGGAGCCATCTGCTCCCATTCAAAAGGCAATAGGGTCTTAAAACCTTTCTTATCTCACCCAGAGCCAGCTTACCTTTGTGAGTGAACACTTTCCCCAGCTCCCGTAGGTAACTCTGTCTCTGTCTCTTTCTCTCTGAGTCTCTTGCTGGAGGAGTGGAGGGGTGGGTGTCACAGCTTCTATATAATCTCCCAATTTCATAATTTCAAATCAGAAATGTAAATTCCCTGCATGAGAAGTGTTATTTTCTATCATGTGTCAACCTGTGGATGAAAATGGAGAACTAAGCTTAGCAAGCTATCCTGTACATAGGCCTGGCTGGTGTAGCTCAGTGGATTGAGCGTGGGCTGGGAACCAAGCGGTCCCGGTTCGATTCCCAGTCAGGGCACATGCCTGGGTTGCAGGCCAGGTCCCCAGTAAGGGCCATGTGAGAGGCAACCACACATTGCTGTTTCTCTCCCTCTCTTTCTCCTTCCCCTCTCTGTAAAAATAAATAAATAAAATCTTTAAAAAAAAGATATTCTGTAAATAAATATGAGGATCTGCCTCTGATACAGAAACCTAATGCTTACTGTTAGAATAAAATAAATACATATAGGTAAAAAAAACTTACAGAATCATATACTAAAGAATCATTTAAACCAATTGAATTTGGTTATTTCAAGACTGGGAAATGGGGATGGAGTCAGCAGGAAACTGCTCTTTCTTACGAAAAGACTTATGTTTCTACTTGACTCTTGAAACTATGTACATGTGTAACTTTGAAAATAGTAAACTTTGAATTAAAATTTTAAATAACGATCTAGAAACTTTATTAGCACAAAAGGAGGATAACTGTTTAGCATTTATTCAACCAATTATATTTACCTTAAAATCTGTAATGGTACAGTATCTTTCCGTAACAGTTTGATTTTACTTTTACTGAGTTGTTTGCTATACTCTTAGTAAAGATTTATTAACCTACATTATACACCTGTGATTAAAAAAAACGAATTTGAGGGCTATGGAGCTGGGGCCATACTATAATTATTTAAGTGTGGCCACAAACGACCTTCAAAGAGTGCCTTGGGATTTTTTCATTTTCACTGGGTCAATACCTTTCCTCTCCAGGACCTTTTGCTGCAAATGTAATTTCAGTTTATCAGCGTGGTTAGTCATACACAAAACGTTTCTGAGATGCCAGTTTGAGGAGGTCTGCACAGTGTTTTTCTAGTTGTTACCAGCTGTGTAGCTCGGTGACACAAAGGTTTCATCCTTGTCCCGCGTTTTTAATTCTTAACCTTGAACAACACTTCTTTGCATGTGGTAGTTGTCAAAATAGCTTCTTTTGAAAAATAGCATTCACATGAAGATTGCCATATCAAAGATGGAAAATATTTAATAATAAAAAATGTGAGTTTTCAAAATTTGTTGCTGATTTGAAGTTAATACCTATATAGAACCTATTGCTTCTTGTATAAATGCTACTTTTTTCTGTAGCTACTTGAGGGGTCCTTAAAGACTAAAGTTTTAGTCAGTTTTCATACTGATATATTATTTTCTGTATAATTTAATATTTTTTTACATTATCATTTATATTTCCATTTAGTAGTTTAGTTGTCATTAAAATTTTTTGAGAAAATTTCATTTTAAAATATATCATTATCATGATTTATTTGTCAGATGGAGAATAGGGATAATAGCCACAGGAGAAAGTAGGATAAAGTAACATTTAAAATGAAGCTTTTTATTTTGGAGGTGATTTAAGATTTAGAGAAGAATTGCACAGATAGTCAGAGTTGCTACAAATCCTCTTCCAGATTCAGTTTCCCTGGAATTACCAGCATTCATTGTCTCATACCTTTGTCAACACTAAGAAACAGGCATTATATTACTATTAATTAAATACTTCATTTTGATTAAATTCTTACATTTGATCTCCTTGGCAGTTTTCAGAAGTGCTGGTCAGTGGCGTTTTCTGCCATTTGTGTTTGTCTGATATGTTTCTCCTGATTATACTGGGGTTATGAGCTTTTAGAAAGAATACAGTCGTGACAATAAGCGTTTTTCATCGTATATCAGGGTGTGTGATATTCACATGACATCATTGGTTGTGTTAACCTTGATCACTTGGTTAAGGTGTTTGCCGGGTTTTTTCACTCTGAAGTTGCTGTTTTCCCTTTCCAGATTCTGCTCTTGAGATGTGAGCCCCTAGGGTCGACCCACACCCTTTGAGAATGGGGACAGGGAGAATTAAGCTACACATTGTTAGGAAACTTTGGCTCTTTTCCTCTGTTTATTTATTCAGTCAATTATATATTTAATCAGTATAGACTCCTATATATTTATTTTATACTTTAGATTATAATCTGATCCTACAGAATTTATTTTGTTCCAGTTTTTTCCATTAAGAACTCTTTCAGTGTTTGTTCCTCTGTCCCTTTGACGTGGTCCTACCAACAGTTTTTGAGCCCTTTCTCACTTTCTGGTTTGTCAGGATGCTCTAGGCTCCTCTTGTACTTCTTTTGTCTTTCCCTACACTCAACCAAGGAACTCTGGTTCCTTCATATAGAGAATAATGTTAGAAACCAAGGTCTGTTAACTGGATATAAAGTAATTTTTAAAATATTGGAGATATGTGTATGTTTGGTTAAGAGTAGAAAGTACCAGTGGAGAGATAAGAAGAGAAAATGACAGAATAGAAGAAGGAAATAATTGGTAGTAGGGGTAAATAGCGCAAGTAGTTACGTAGACATGGCAAGAGGCACGCACATGTTTCTGATATTCAGGTGAAGAACGAGAGAAAGAAAGCTTGAAATGGAATTGATGGAAACAAAGAAAACACATGTCATCTCTCCTCTTATTTAATTTATTGATTTAATTTAATTATATTTTACTAATTTAGGTGGTGAGGTCACCTTCCAAAACCAGTGGTTTGGAATATGGGACTGAAGGCTTAACTTAATCAGAAAGGATTTTGAATAGTTGATAGATTGAACAAGAGATGATCAATTAGACAAAAGTAAAATTATGCTAAGTAGTGAGAGTTGGGTGTCTGGTAGATAGGTGACCATTTGAAGTTAGAAAAGCTATTGGGTCAAGTCAGTTCTTGTTTATCCAGGAATGCTCTGAAATAAAAGAAAGAGAAGTAAAAGCTGAAGTTACTTATACAGTAATGGTAAGATTTTGGTAATGACAGATAATAAGTATTTATAAACATAATGAAATGTTTTCCAGCACAGAATTAAAAAAAAAATTCTCCACTGTTACATTTTTTTGGAAATTTTGTGAGCTGGTTTACATCACTTCTGTAGCTTGAAATTGGTTGAAGTAAGAGTATTTATATCATAGGCACTGGAAAACAAAACAAATCAGGACTTTTTATTTCCCCCAGAGATGATTGTTGAACGTTTATCAAAATACCACTGCTCCTTCTCTTCTCACCCTACTTTTAGGGATGGGTGTTTGAATCTATTTTTCCCAAATATTTTACTCAAGTTTGCCAACCTAAAGAAACTACCAAGGAAGAGCAATGCAATGTTCCTGTCAGGTGTTGGTGGCTGGACTTGTGTGTAAATCAGTATGTACCTGGAAGGTCGAATGGAATAAGCCTTTGGGGGAGAAGGAGGGAAAACTCAAAGACTGGCAGAGATTATAACACTTCCATGGCCCCAGATTCCAGGGTCACTGTCCTGAACGTCTGCCAGATGTCTGGGTGAAAATAAGAGCTGAGACTGAAGTGCTGGTTGAGGCACGAGGATGGAGAGAGGCATTGCAGTGGGTTTAATTGGCAACTGAGAGGCAGCCATGGGTAAACACAGTGAGAATCATGCTTTTCTGGCGTGACAGAAGCACTTCTCCGAGAGTAAGCGTGGTTTTATCCTCATGTGACGTGATAGCATACGAGGGTATTTAACTGAGGACATGATAACATATGAGGAGGATGAAGGTATGCAGTATTCAGGGTAAATGATTAGGGTGAAGGGATAGCCAACTTGGGAGAAGAGATGGCTTCATGGGCATATAACCTAAGCAGCTACACAGGGCTCCACATTCAGAAGGACCCGATGCTTGCTTTATGCCATTTTGACATTCTTAATAATTTTATCTTGCATTGGTGATTTGTAAGGGAATGATGGGCACATGCATGTGAGCAGGGGAAATACACACACTATAGCACATTTATTGTTCTTTGCTTCTCCATTCATGCATAGTGTTCACTATTCCCCAAGAATGCACAATCCCAATGGATAAACAGTGTGTGGGAGTTCAGGCAATCACGTCAGTTTTACAATTAAGTGAACGAGATTGCATGTATTTCTGAGAGGCCACATACTCTGTACCAGAATTTGTTTCAAACACGGAAGGCGAAGACATTCTAATACAAATGACCAAGAGACCAAGGAATTCTATCATATACTTTCTTACTTGTGTTACTTCCCTATATTAACCAACCACTCCAAGATGGGAGGACCTCATAACCAACCCTTGCACATACATGCAACTTTTGAGACAAGAGGAGGACATTTCAGAATATGTAAGATGTGAGATATCTAATAACCAGTAGGTGATTAATTTGCACCCTGACTCTTCACCTACACAGTAGGCTGCAGAAATACATATCACAGAGAACCAAGACAGAACCCATGTGTTGTGATACAAGTTTAATTTTCTTGACATGTGAATGGAATTTGGACATTTCTATGCACACTTTTTGACAATTATTTGAGAAAAACTCAGCTAATTCTATTGATTCCCAAGCCCCTTTTTCAGATATCTATAAAAAATACAGAATCGTACCAAGATTTCTTAATATTAATTTATATGTATTATTTAATTAGTATTTTAAAAAGAATTTATCAACATTTCAATTTATTTACATGTACTATGAATTATGTAACATTTATATAAAATTAACATTTATATTAAATGAAAAGTATTTAAGTATATTCAATATATTTATTTTAATGTTTATTTTTTAACTTTGGATGCTTGGTTTTTGCTTCAAATACATTTTAGGCAAAGCTCCTTGAATATTATCTCAATATCTCTAAGGTCACGAGGACAAATCAACATAGCATTATGAAGTTTATGTATCAACGTGATCCTTTAATTTTAAAATTTAAATATTTTAGAAGACATAAGAGAATGCATCTCTAAATAGAATTGGTGCTTAATAAAGAACTAGATCAACATTTATCAGTTAATAAACTCCTTACAGGTAATAACAGGGTGGGGCGAAAGTAGCTTTACAGTTAAGAGTACACAAAACACAGTTTATTCTTATATTGTTATGTATTAATTATTATATTGTTTTCCATAGGAACAACTTTCATTTAAGTCCTAATTCCCAGTACCTCAGGATGTGACCTTATTTGGAAGTAAAGTCTTCACAGATGTTAATTAGTAAGTTAGGATGAGTATATGCTGAAATAAGGTGGGCCCCTAATTCGTTATTACCAGTGTTCTTACGAAAAGAGTAATTTGGACACAGACAAGTGCACTGAGAGAGCACCATGTACAGATGAAGGCAGAGATTGGAAATCAAAGATTGCCAGAAAATTTGGTCTCAGGTATTCCAAGAGCAATTTCTCTATTTTAAAGATTTTATTTATTTATTTTCAGAGAGAGGAGAAGGGAGGGAGAAAGAGCAATGTATGGTTGCCTCTCACATGGCCCTCACTGGGGACCTCACTGGGGACCTGGCCCGCAACCCAGGCATGTGCCCCGACTGGGAATCGAACCGGGACCCTCTGGTTCCCAGCCCGTGCTCCACTGAGCTACACCAGCCGGGCTAATTTCCCTATTTTAAAATCAGTTGATTAGCAACCTTTATTCTATCTACGACCTCCATTCCCTTTTGCTATGCAATACAACATTTTCAGGGGATGAGGATATGGAAATCTTTTAGAGGGACCTTATTCTACCTACTACAAAGCTCAAAAAGGAAATAATAATGATAAAGCAAAAGTTAATGAGGTCAGGAAGAAAAAAACATTGGACTTTGTTAGTAATTCAAAAATCCTATATTTTAAAAAAAGTGAACAGAAAAGACAAATCCCTGATTAACTTGGTCAAGAAGGAAAGGAATGAAGATAGAGAATAATAAATAATGTGGAAAGTAATCATTGTATCAGAAGAAAGTTTTTTTAAAGAAAATCGTAAGAGTACATCGAAGGCATCTATAAAAAAAGTATTGAAGATGTAGATGAAATGGGCAATTTCCTAGGGAAATACAAGTTACCAGCTGATACAATGAAAAATAATAGTGAGCTCTGGCTGGTGTGACTCAATAGACTGAGTACTGGCCTGTGAACTGAAAGGTTGCTGGTTCAATTCCTGGTCAGGGCACACACATGCCTGGGTTGTAGGTTGGGTCCCCAATTGGGGGTGTGCTGAGGCAAATGATTGTTTCTCTCACACATTGATGTTTCTCTCCCTCTTTCTCCCTCCTTTCCCCTCTTCCTAAAAATAAATAAATAAATAAAATATTTCAAAAAATAGTGAGCAAATCAATGTCCAAGACAAGGCTTCTACATATTATTTCCCAGCAAAAGGGCCCAGGACTCCTTGAAGATTGTAAGGGTGCATGAGGGAAAATGCAGGGTGAATCTAGAACATTATTATGTATTCTCAGAAAAAAAAAAAAAACTAAAAAAGGAATGAAGAAATGTGTATAGGACAATTGTTCCAATCTTCAATGGTCAAATCTGGGATAAGTTAGCAACAATGAAAAGAAAAAAAAAGAGTTATAGATTATATAACTCACAAAAGAAAATACATATACTTAAGCCCATACTGATGAAAATAAGTGACTGATTGAATAAATAAATAAGCAAATAAAGATAGGGAGGGTATAGCTCCTTGTTATAGTAGAACAAAATTAATAAATATAGATGGGATGATGGAAATAGAAAATCGCTTTTACATAACAACATAATAATAGTTATAGACAAACATAAATGGATGCTAAAATTAGTGGTCAAAATATGATAAATGTACATAAACACAAAATATCTTTCCACAAGATTCTTAAAACATACAAAGGTCAGAAGGGTAACTTTACAGTGAAGAAATGACAACCACCCTCTCAACTAAGCAACCAATGTTAAAACCATTGGTACTAAATCACATCACCATCAGCCCTGGCTGGTGTGGCTCAGTGGATTGAGTGCTGGCCTGGGAGCCAAAGGCAGAAGGAACTGTGAGCCAGTTCAATTCCTAGTCAGGGCACATGCCTGAGTTGCGGGCCCCGTTCCCAGTAGGGGGTGTGCAAGAAGCAGTCACACATTGATGTTTCTCTCCCTCTCTTTCTCCTTCCCCTCTCTCTAAAAAAAAAAAAATAAATAAAATCTTTAAAAAAAAATCACATCAACATAATTTACTACTTGATATGGTTAGAGAAGGGTGTGCTATTTCTGTGTTATTCCTGGCCAAAATAAATGACCTTACTCTAATCAGGAGAAAATATTACTGAGTCAAATTCAGGGGCTTTTTACAAATTAAGTGGCCAGTACTTTTCAATAGTGTCAATATCACACACAAATGAGAAATGTAGGAATTTGATCAATGGAGGAATAATGAGACTTAACAGTTAAATGAAATTTAAGATCTTGAATTGAATGAATCATCTACCAGAAAAAAAAGTGTCAGTAGGAAAAATGAAAAAAGAAAAGAATAGGTCTGTAGATTAGGTGATCGTATTGTATAATGTTATTTTTTTAAAGATTTTTTAATTTTTATTTATTTTCAGAGAGAGGAGAAGGGAGGGAGAAAGAGCAATGTATGGTTGCCTCTCATATGGCCCTCATTGGGGACCTGGCCCGCAACCCAGGCATGTACCCCAACTGGGAATCGAACCGGGACCCTCTGGTTCCCAGCCCGCACTCAATCCACTGAGCTACACCAGCCGGGCCGTATAATGTTATTTCTTTTTCATAAATATTCCATGGTTTCATGTGATATTAACTTTATTATGAGAGGGTAGAAACTGCCTGCATTCTATTTACAATTTACTTTTCTGAAAGTCTTTTTCTGTATTTCCAAAGAAGAGATCTGTACAAGTATGGAAATGGATGTACTGTGTGAACTCTAATAAATGAAACATGGAGTGCCTACGTTTATGTGAGATAAAACAGACCTCAGAACAAAGAATATTACCAGACATCAAATAATGATGGCCTAATTCATCAAGGAAAAATAATAACACTACAGCGTTTTAATCTAACAATAAAGCTTCAAATGACTTGAAGCAAAAACTGATATGATTCACAGGAAAATAAACAAATATGAAATTATATTTGGAGTATATTCTGTTTCTCTTCCTATAATCCATAGAGCAAATACAAAATGACTCAGAATATAGAAAAATATGATCAACTAACTTAACCTAATTGATATTTATAGAATAACAAATATTAAAAGAATACACATTCTTTTCAAATATACAATAGAATATTCAACAAGATAGCCCATATTCTGAGCCATTAAAATAATCATACATGAATTATAATCTTATAACATATGAATTATGACTAAAATGGAATCAAACTAGGAAGAGGAGGAACTTCCTCAACACGAAGGAGCATTTACAAAAACTCTGCAGGGAACATCATACCCCACTGTGAATGTTTTCCTCCCAAGGCTGGGAATAAGGCAAGGAGAGCCTCTTTCAACTTTCCTGCTCAGCATCACACAGATGGCCTTTGCCAGTGCCATAAGGTGAAAAGAGAAATAAAGGGCATATGTATTTAAAAGGAAGAAGGAACACTATCTTTATTTGCAGACAATATGATTTTGAGTAAGGTAATTCCAAATAATGTTCTAAAAGCCACTACAACTAACTAGTGACTTGAGCAGTTACAAGATGTAGGCACACTATGCAAAAACCAAACCTATGTATTAACAACAAACACTTGAAAAATAAAAAGTATCATTTATATAGCATCAAAACCGTAAAATAGAGACAAATCTGTCAAAATGCGTGAAATATTTTATGCTAAAAATTATAAATCTCTGGTGATAGACATCAAAGAAGACAAAGAAATACATTGTGTTCATGGATTGTAAAACTCATTATTGGTGATAGCTCAATTCTCTCAGAACTGATCTGTAGATCCAATGCAGCCGCAACCCAGAAGAACAAGTTTGGACAACACAAAGTACTTGGTTTCAACACTTACCAGAAAGCAACAATAATAAAGGGAGTGAGGTATCAGTGAAAAGATAGACATAATGGGAGAGAACGTACCATCCAGATATTCACCACACATACAGCGGTTGGCAAAAGCAGGTTTGCATTGTGACATTGTAACATTTTTTGAGTTAATAAAGTTATTGTAATAATTATAGCCTGCATATCTTTTCCCATATGGACAAGTGTAAATCTACTTTGCCAATCCCTATATATAGTCAGTTATCTTTGACAAATTTCCAAGGCAACACAATGGAGAAAGAAGGACCTTTTAATACTGTAAATGGTGATGGAGCAATCTGGCATCTCTATGCAGAATTATTGAGCCTTGATCCACACTTTACACCATATACAGAAAGTAACTCAAAATCAATCATAGAACTATATATGAAAACTAAGCTTTAACATTTCTAGAAGAAAACATAAGAAAATCTTTGTGACTTGAAATTCAACAAAGATTTTTGGATAGGACACAAAGAATACACATGATAAAAGAAAATAAAATGCTAAATTAGACATCAAAATTAAAAGCACATGCTGTTCTAAACTCACTGTTAAGAAATTAAAACAAGCCACACCCTAGAAGAAAACATTTGCAAAGCACATATCAGATATCTGGTATCTAAAATATATAAAGAACTCTCACAACTCCACATGAAATGATACAAGCACTCAAATTTAAACTCAGGATTTTATCAAAGAGAGCTATTGATGCCTAATAAGCACATGTAAAGATTGTTACCATCATTTATCAATAGGGAAGTGCCAATTAAAACCTCAATTTGATTACACTATAAACCTATTAGAATTGTGGAAGGAGGGAGGTAGAGATGAGAGGAAGAAAGGAAAGGGAAAAGAGAGGGAAAAGAAGAGAAAAAGAGAAAATAGAAGAAATAAAACTGATAGCAACTGAAAATCTGATTCATTGTTGCTGAGGAGGCGAAATAGCACAGACACTCTAGAAAACAGTTTGACAGTTTACTATACAACTAAACACACATTTACTATATAAGCCAGCTATCTCACTGCTGGGAATTTCTTAAGGAAAATGAAGATATTTATTTACACAGAAACTTGTATGTGAATATTTATAGCAGCTTTACTCACAATTGCCCCGTCACAGAAATCACACAAATGTCCTCAGCTGGCGAATGTATAAAGACATATGGTATATCCATATAACAGATACAGCATATCACAAAAATTAGTGAGCCAGAGATCCATACAAAAACAGGTATAGCTTTCAGAACCTTTATGCTAAGTTACAGAAGCAAGGAAAAAGAAAACCTTCAGGGGGTGAAGTCCGATCATTAATTGACAAGGGATGGAACTAGATAAGTAATTGATTAAAAAATAAGCTTGTTACAGTAATGGAACTATTCTATGTTTTGATTGTGGTGTCAGCAACATGACTATTTATGGTTGTCCAAATTCATAGAAGTATACACCTAAAAAGGATGAGTTTTGCTGTATGTAAACTGTGTCTCAGTAAAGTTATTTAAAAATTATAAAAGATGAAGAAAGATAAATTAAGTAAATGCAAGTCTAAAGAAAGCAGGGCTCAAAATCATACCTCTCAAGGAAGAAGTCAAATGAAAAATAAAAAGGATAAGTTATTTTATAATATTAAAGGGCATAAATCACAAGATACTTAAGTTATTAATATTTATATATATACTAACAGAACAATAATTGTCATAAAGAATAAATGCAAAAGAGTAAAAGGAAAACATACAGGACACACTTATAAAACAAAAGAATAATGGCCAATTAAAGAAAAAAAAAAAAGGGCCCTGGCTGGTGTAGCTCAGTGGATTGAGCACGGGCTGGGAACCAGAGGGTCCCGGTTCGATTCCCAGTCGGGGCACATGCCGGGGTTGCAGGCCAGGTCCCTGGTGAGGGCCATGTGAGAGGCAACCATGCATTGCTGTTTCTCTTCCTCTCTTTCTTCCTCCCTTCCCCTCTCTCTAAAAAATTAAATAAAATCTTTACAAAAAATTAAAAACAACAACAACAACCTAGCAAGCCAGATGACAAAAACCAAATAGACTTTATTGGAAATAAAAGAAAAAATGTTAAACTTTTGGGTTTAAATTGAAAAATAAAATTACAAAATTCTTTCAAATTAATGATAGAATGTAATATATAAAAATCTTTGGGATAAAAGGAAAACAGCTATCATAAAAATATACAGTAGAAATAACTATACAAATAAAACAAAACAATGATTTAAACATTCAGTTCAATGAGCTGGGAAAAGAGAAAATTAAAAGAATTAATGAAAAGAAAACAGAAGTTGGGTTGGAAAACAAAAACAGAATTCATGAATAAATTTACAAACTTTTCTTTGGGAGGAAATATACAAAATAGTAAAACAACCAACTAACGTACCAAAAATAAAAATTGAAACCAAAGGAAGGCAAACATTAATATATGTATTAATATACGTATTGTGATAAAATCTTCATGACATCTAACTCCACCTCTAGGGAAAAAAAGTAAAATGCAGGGGCCAAACAGGGTGGGGTTGGGTAGCTAGAGTTTAAATGGTACTGACCAGAATAGTAATTTACAAGGGGCTCCTGAGGTGCTGGTAATTTTCTTTTTCTTGGTATTGCACAGGCAGGTCAAATAAGTTGGGGTAACCCATTGAGCTGTATAGTATTGACAGTGTAATATTTCTCTGTATACATGTTACACTTTGATAAATAAAAAGGTTAAACAGTGGTAGAGGCGGGAACAGTTGTTCTAGCCTTTCTCAGAGCTTCCCTTGCCATTGGTTTTATTTAATTATGATTCCATTACCTCATTTGAAACAAATTCAGTGGCTAGGTCCCTCTTTGCTCTATAATAACACCATTTAAAAGCTGTCCAGCACCATTTTTGGCAAATTGTTTTTAATTGGAACTTTGCAATCTTATTGAAATAATGTAAAATTTATTTTTCTGAGAAATTTATGCAATCCAATTGGTAGATATACTTGAGAAAATAATTTTTGAAGTGGAATATTCAACAAGATAGACCATGTTTTAAGAGATTAAAAATAATTATAAATAAATTATAATCCTACAAAATATGAGCTATGACTACGATGGAACTAAACTAGAAAAAAAAAAGAGACTGTCTCAACCTGTTCCAACCTTCCCAAGAGAGAGGGAAACAGTGAATGCAATCTGGTGTTAAGGGGACTTGAAGCCACCATAGAAGTGAAATTTGTCAAGAAACTTACTGAAATGGGTGTGTAGTATGGAGGAGAAAATTGTGAGGCACAGAGTTCCTGTCCTCAGGAGGCAAAACTATATGCTTAGAAGTTTCTTATGTAGAAAGCAAAATCTTGGAATAAAATCAGTAGGTCAATAGATTTTTAGAAGACACTTATAAAATAAATGAACAGAAAATTAAACGGCAATAGTTTCCTTGGAAAACGAAAGTGCAGTATTCAGACCTATTTAGATTTGTACCTCTTCTAGGCATTAAGGTTTATAGAGAAACCCTGTGCTTGATGCCACTCAGATTTGACAGTCAGGTGGTACCATGGAAATACTGATTTGTGATAATTAAAAACTCATTTTCCGTCAGATGATGGTGGTGATCCCAGGCCTGAAAAGTAAAAGACAAAAATATTACCAATGGAAGTTATTAACTGAGATGTAATCAGTCACAGAATTCAATAGTGAGTCAGACTTCCTTGAGCTTCCAGCGTATCTTCAGGTTTAATGTTCAACTAAGTGTAATTTTCTCTTTTTATTTAATTAATCTCTATTCTTTAATTCCTTTCCCCTGTAAAATCCTGCAATTTATTGAAAATCAGAGCTGATTAAGTTATTAAAATTTTAAAAATAGATCTAAGAGACCATGATTTATTCTTACTGTTTTTATCCCTAACTTAGAAACATTTTGATCACTCTATGAGATTTTCCTATAACCGAATACATTCTTGTCTGCTTACATATTTCAGATTTGATTATATCCCTGTCTTTCCCTATATGTATGTCTGTCATTGCTATTGCTTCCTCATTGGGGAGAAACAATTCAAACACTTGCTTTTCATCTTTTCCCTGATTTGACAACTTGCAATACTGTGGGGAACTCACTTAATATTTTTCCTGTGTCTGTCACCTTCCATATTTATGACTGAAGCTGAAAATCACAAGCAATTTTATGTTCTTACATACTGCTGACTATCCACCTCTGCTCAACACAATGGCATCCCCATTGCCCCACATTTCACTTCACAGACATTTCCAGAATCGGGGTACGTGGGAGGAGTGACTTCAGGACGTCAAAGAAAAATATTTACTGAGTGACTACGAGTCAGATGACGTTCTGGCATTTTACGCCTGGCATCTCATTTTACCCGCATAGCCTCAGTGTGTCCCAGAAGGAAGCACTGTCCACGAGGTTAAGGAATCTCTTCAAGATCACGCTCGAGCTCATCTGACTCCAAAGCTAAGTGATGCGAGTATCGTGAATGAGAAAAAGCGAGAAAATTCTAGATGTTCTTATATATGATTTCTGAACCTGGTCAACTCAGCCTTTCCTGTCCTTGTAATTTTTACATCTGGTGCTTTGGGACAGTGTTGAGGGTGCCAGGCAGTACTTGTACTATCGGTTCCATTTGTGGAATTACAAAATAGTGAAATTATTAATTACAAAGCAGGAAGGAAGGGAGCCTTTGTGGACATCCCTCTGCAGAAGTATGGTCTCCTAAATACATGGGGTTTTTCCTTCCTAACCTTATTTAGCAACTGTAATCTGAACTGAAAAACTTAGCACTAGTGTAGTTTATTTGGGTATATATTTGTCTTGTCTCACTAGAAAAAAATGTCAGGTCTTTGAAGGCAGCCATCCAGATAAGTATTTTTCTTTAGTGTTCCCGAATTCCCAAGAGGGGAGTTAACTGAAGAAAATGTAAACTCTGTTGAACAAGATCATCGCAGGTTTCAACCTCAGTTCTGATTTTCACCTGCTCCTCCAGTCTCCTGTATGAGCTGCAGCAACATTTCATAGACTCCTTCCTTTACCGAGTTGATGTTCTGCTGACGGCAGTTGTGATACCTGCAGGGATAAGGCATTGATTTTCTGCAGCTTTTGAAAGGTGTGGACATAATTGAAAAAGAAAGATTTTTAAATTAAAACTTTTCTCTTGCCAAAGAAAGTTCTTTGTGATCTGACTTTGTTTTTTCAAAAACTTCAATGGCTCTGAGATATTCTACCTCTCATGCATGCGGGCAACGGATGTGTATAAATAGGCATAAGTGCAGGAGCACAAGGCACCTGGGTCAGGGAAGAGAGTTCAATATCGATGCTCATGCCCAGTCAGCAGTAATATCGCAGCATTGGTCCCCCACAGCTAGGCTGCAGGCAGCACAAAGCGTTCCTATGGAAACTTTCAAGGCAAGACGAGAGTTTCACTCCATAGAAGAGAAACGGAGAATGCTGGATTTGTTCAGGAGAAAGACAGCTTCCCTGGGTTTCTGTTTAAAGGAGAAAAATCCCTTGATTCTACTGAAATGGGATGGTAGGAATCCTGGGATCTTGCTCCTTGAACCCCTTTGGAATGTTAATACATCTTTCCAATTAACCAGTGAGCTCTGGGGCCTCAGCTTTCATGACACAAGGTCTGGGCTTCAGCCCTTTTGAGTGATAAAGTCCTAGGCAGACAGTCTTCTCAGTGCCCGGATAGCTTAACCCAGGGGGCAATCTAGCCTGCATAATTTGGCCTTCTAGGGGAAACGAGACGTTTTATTATACTTTTGGATCAAAGCAATTAACTGTACAAGTAAGTACAGATCTAAACCCCATGGTATGTGGAAAGTAAAAATGTTGCTAGGGAAAGTAAAAGCAAACGTGTGTATTTTCACATTTGGGAGATTTCTCAAGTACTCTGAGAAACCTAGGAAAATTTTGTTTCCCCACATGCTCTTACTATCACTATTTCACTCAAGTTTCCCCTTCATATAGAGCATGTTTTCCCAACAGAATTATTCTCTGGACTTGGTGTATGTCTCAGAATTACTCACTTCTACAGTCTTGCTTATGATATTCCTTCTATATACATAGAATGACTGTCCATCTTAGCTCCATGGTCGTAACCCTTCCAAAGACTCTCCCCCCGTGGAGTGTGGCAGACTCCCCAGCAGGATCTCTTCTCTCCTGTCTTTGAACCACCATCTCATACTCTTGCCTTCTTTTATGGCATTTAATCATATTCTATCTGTATTATAGTTACTTACATATCAGTTTTCCTGAAAGACTGTACATTCACTTGAAGCAAGGCTTAAGATTCTGACTTATGATAATACTGAATAATACCATTATTTCTCCAAGTTGAAAATCTTATTTATTTATTTACTTATCTACTTATTTATTTATTTAATTTTCTCCTATGACCTATTACTATTTGCCTTTCCTCCTTAATACCATAGAACCCTAATATTTCTACTGGAAGATAAGTTGTTTAATCTGGGGGGAAGATGTGTTAATTTACATAACTACGTGTTACTCCACACTTGCTGTCTAAGAACTGAACTCAGTAGAATCAGCACACAGCTGCTGAACACAAAGCACGGCCTTCACGACTGCCCTGTGCGCACTTCCCACTGGAGTTCTTGTGTTAGCAGCTTCTTGAAACCACATGGAGACTTATTTATGTGCTGTCCATACCTAATATAATGTATTAATAAGCTTACATTACTAAAGTTAATACTGGTGAGGCAAAAGTAGGTTTATAGTTGTGAGTACGCGGAACAGTTTATTCTTATATTATTATTTGTTAATTATTGTATTATTTTTCATTTGAACAACTATATACCTACTCTTGCCACACCCTGTATAATTCTTAGTACATAAAATTATGGTTTAAAAATATTGAATGAGCCCTGCCTGGTGTGGTTCAGTGGATTGAGTGCGGGCTGGGAACCAAAGGGTCGCCGGTTCGATTCCCAGTTAGGGCACATGCTTGGGTTGCGGGCCAGGTCCCCAGTGAGGGCCATGTGAGAGGCAACCATACATTGCTGTTTCTCTCCCTCTCTTTCTCCCTCCCTTCCCCTCTCTCTAAAAAAATAAAAATAAAATCTTTAAAAAAACAAAAAAAACTATTTAAAAAAATAAAAATGTTGAATGAGTAAAAACAAAGTTTAATTAATTGCTAATATTACCTTTTGAATCATGTGTAACAATATTATCAATCATTTTTCGAGAGCATTCAATGTTTTGTAGGGTCCAATAATATGTAACATTACAACAAAAGTAAGGATTTGAAACATATTTTTTTCTTTACATTATTTTAAATATTTCCAAGGTTTATTGGTTAAAATTTTTAACCATATTTAACTTTACTACAGAACATAGGCTGAACTTGAATGTTCCACTTTCATGTCAATACTAGAGACTTTTAATTTGACTCTAACTTGGAGCGAGACCTAGTCGTGGGGGTGCTGTCGTTGGCCCTCTGCTCTGACTCTGCTCTGCCCTTGCTGCGGTGACTCCGCTAAAATTCTGGGTTATGGATTATTCAGAAATTATGTACAGTGATCGCTCACCTATCATGGGAGTTACATTCCAGAGACCCCCACAATAGGTGAAAATCCATGAAGTAGCAGTGTTGTATTTATTTTATTATTTACATATATTTTAAGGCTTTATAAACCCTTCGCACACTCCTATAAACCTTTTCCACTCTCTTATTAACCTTTCCCACACTCTTATAAACACTTCATATGCTCTTAAACACTTTGTATACTCTTAAACCTATGTAATTTTAACAACATACAAAATTCTATATGGGTACTCACCAGTGAAGTATACTACAAGTTGAACGATGAAGATCATGAATTATGTAGCTGTGCAGTGCTGATGGCGATGAAGGTGATGATGATGAGATGAATGTACTGCACAGCCAAGAAGAGCATTACAGCTCTTCTGAAGGCACCACTTCATCAGGCGCTTCATCAGGTGGTGCAGTATCTTCGTCCTGGGCTGTAACTTCTATTTCCACTAAAGATATAGGCATAATCGATTTCTTCGTCTGAGTGATGAACGTAGTTATGGGGAGTTGCTGGCACTGCTTTTTCTTCTGAGTGAGAAGGTTTTTATAAACTGACACGCCACTCTCAATTGTATTTACAAAGTACAACGAACAAAACATCTGGGGGTCCCCCTCTTCAGCTACTCGCTGAAGTTCTTTGGCCATTCTGATCATGGTTGCAAGAAGATTGAGTGTTAGGCCAACCTCCTCCTCTTCTCCAACCTGTAGTTCATCTTGTTCCTCATCCTCTTCTTCACTTGCTGACTTTGTCATCTCCGTCAGGTCTTCGTCCATCAATGGTTGTGAGTGGACATCAACAGGGGCAGCTTCTCCACACAGAGAAATGCTTTTGAGTCCAATGCGTCTCTGAAATTTGTCAAACCAGCCCTTGCTGGCACTGAATAGGGTTGGTCTGGTGAGAGAAGCACTCGACGGTTCTGCTTCTGCGTCGTCATCCTCATCTTCATCCTCATCACCATCGTGAAGGTCCATGTTTTCCGCAAAACTATCATAAAGTTTCTTGGCCTTTGTCCAGATGGTGTTGATATCCAGCGAGATATTCTTCTTCCTGCAGTCATTTATCCACAGGCCAATGCAGACTCCATCCTCACAATGGCCTTATTGCGGGAAGTGACCACCCTCTTTGCAGTCTTGTTAAAAGTCATTGTTGCCACAGACCTAATATTCTTCTCATCTTTCTTTATGTAGCGAACAGTAGATTCGTTGATCCCGTAATGGCGGCCTACAGCTGCATAGCTTTTGCCTTCCTTTAACTTGTCGAGAAGTTCCACCTTTTCTTTGATGATAAGCATATTCCTCTGGTGCTTGAGGTCACTGCCAGAAGCCTTAGAAGGCGCAGAACATTTGGGTGGCTTTGCAGGGCTTGAAATAAATTCAAAATTTTATGAAAATTTCACAAAAACACAACACCACAGAGCAACACTATGCGCAGCGATCAGACATTGATGTGAAGTGGACAAGGGGAGATGCTGAACATATGGGCACAGTGCGGGAGAGCAAACAGACAGATGCTACGGTCACTGAGTCAATCAGCACCCAGGATACAGAACACAGCGCTGTGGTTGGTAACTGTCCATTCCATCAGCCAATAGCGTGCCATTTACAATCTCATGTTGGCAAACTTGCACAAGCGGTAGTGGTGTACTGCATTTCCATTATGTACAGTATGTTATTCATCTGCTGATGAATAACATACTGTATTTTATCGCAATTTAATATTCTTTTAATATGTTTGAATTAACATTTTTTACATTTTTAATATTTAAAAATTTTTAGGCAAAAATAATTAAAATCATAAATATTATATAAATACCGATACACAGCAATATCCTGCGATATAGTGAAAACTCCACGATACAGAAATAGATATATATTTTTTTTAAACTGCAGTAAACTGCAGTAAATGAACCGCAATATAGGGAGGGACAACTGTAATTAGATTTTTAAATATGTGACGGTGAGAGCACAGCACTCTTTAGCAACACTGCGAGGAGGTGGGAGTGAGACGGCGCCGAGGGAAGGCCCGATCGTTTTGGGGATTGTAGCAACGCTGTCATACCACCCAGCTAAAACTGTGGCATTAGACAGCCTGTTTTGCTGTTAGAATTTCAGGGAAAAATTTGCAAAGTTCTACCCTATAACTATTTGGGAAGTTTTTGGAACAGCTCTTGTCCCCCCTCTGAGTGAGAAAAAACAGATCTGTGCTAATGAGATCAATTAGAGTTCAGAAATTGGAGCTAGGATTAATTGCATCAGAAGCACATGATTACTTTTCTTTTGAAATAAATGAGTTTGAAAATTATAGAACGATGCTTTAGAAATTATTTTGTGATGTGTCAAAACCATCCAATATTAGAAAAGAAAAATCATTGCACTTTCTCCATGAATTCTACAACACTCAATTATGTTAATGATATTTTTAATAAAAATAATAAAAATTACTCCTACTAATGATTTTCCATTGCTACAAAGTTTAAAACATTTTTACGCATAATTTGAGTAATTTAACACCTCCTTGTGCCTATGGGAGACCTACTTCATTTATAGTAAACCTCGTGACATGACTTTGTTTCGATTCCTTTCATTCCTTTGTTGTTCATGCATTACCAGTTGTGATGATATTGCAACAATGAGCACTGCATGTGTACTGAATAGAAGGGAAGATCTTTTGTTATGTGCCACTTCAAGTAGACTGAATTATGTCGTTCCTTTGTGTTCAAGAGGGGTGAGTGTTTGGAGGTGCTCTGCTGTGTGTAAAGATCTGAATGGGGGGCGGCAATCTCAGTGAAGGTCATTTACATTGGGACTCTCAAACACTTGCTTGTACATATCCTGTATTTTAGTTTTGGAAGTCCTCTGGAGACCGTGTGACTCTTCACTGTCTAATGAGTATTTTAGATTATGATTCAATTTCTTCTTTTAGAGTTTAGATTATGATTCAACTTTCTTCTTTTGTTCTTAAAAGGACAAGTGAACAACAACAGTAATGACTACTGTTGTTTTACTCTAGCTGGATTCCTTGAAGTGGAACGCCGTGGTGCATTCAAATGGAGGGCTTTATTCCTTAAGAATATGTTTTATACAAAATCTGATGCAACTTAAGCAAGGCATTTCTGAGGATAGTTCACAGCTAAATGATGGTAATAAAGTTTATGCGTGGTTTCCCTATGCTGTGACTTTTTTTCTTGAAATATTTTCAGAACCGTCTCTCCTTTCCATTTCAACTCTATCTATTCTAGATTGTTCCCCACTCCCTCCAGCTGGATTGCCACAAATCATTCCTAATTCATCTACTTGAATCCATGATCCCTTTCATTAACCCCATACTTTCCAATTTATCATTTTCTAGTGTTTTTATCCATTCAAACACTTGTTTGTTCTTTGTTTAAATCATTCACCAATTAATCATGATCATACTTTTGAATACCTCCAAATGCCATAAATTCTGCTAGGGAACTGAATTATAATTCGCTTGTTACTTTCATGATGTTTGGTATAGCAATTCATTTTCCTACTCTAATCTTAAATAGTTACACAGTTTTCCTAATGTATCAAGTCAATCCAATGTTTTCATTTCTGTCAAAGTTCTCTACTCTATAGTCCAGCAATTTTCAACTTTTTTCACCTTATGGAAGACTTAAAATAATTACTAAAATTCTGAGGCACACCAAAAGGAAAAGAAAAAGGTATTTTTTTGCTGACCTGACAAAAAATAAGTATAATTTTGACTCATTCACATTGGATGTCTATTGTTGTGCTGACTGTTGTTATTTATTTGTTTGACAATCTAAGGGGAAAGAGGTCAAAACCCCTGACTAAACAATCAGGTATTGTATGTTTTAAAAATTCTTGCAGCACACTGGTTGAAAATCACTGCTACAGACTCCTGAGTCTACCAAATTCTTCAGTCAGTAATAAGATCTGTGTTTATTGAACCCATATGACACAAGATATTTGCTCTCTGCTGTTCTTTCCCAATGTTTTCTTTAGGGTTGCCAGATAAAATATAGGGTGCGTGTTAGTTTAAATTTTAGATTAGCAATAAATAAAGTTGCAGCATAGAGGTCCATGAAATATTTAGGACATAGTTATACTAAAAAATTCACTATTTACATGGTAATAAAATTTAACTGGGCATCCTGCATTTTTATTTGCTATAGCTGACAAAGAATACTTCAGAATTCTCTTTTCCTCTAGTGAGATTGACCACTTCATTCTGGATTTTCTACTAAAAACACAATATTCTTAGCACTTTATACATCTTAACCAAAGTCATCCTCAGAACCACTCAATGATACAAAAAACATTATTATTCCCATTTTAGATAGGAAGGTGGTGAGATGCAAAGGTCAAGAAAGTCCCCAAAGTCACCCAGCTTGTCAGTATCAGTTCAGACTATGAGCCTGCAACTCTGAAGCCAGAGTCTGGAGTCTTAAGCATTACATATTACAGCTTCTATGGAGTAACACCCTTTTACTCTTGCATAAGGTTGCTCCAGAAGATAACTAGATAGTGATACCTCATATGACACTTTCATAGTCATTCATCCTTAGCAATGTAAGTATATATTTAAAGTATCAGCATATTTACTTTGCTTAGGCATTTCCAGGTCCTGAGTGCATGGATGCCACAAATACCATTAGGCACCTTTTTTCTGTTGCCTGATCATTTAGGAAAGAAAGGAATGCTGTCCTGTAAGAAGGAGATTGCCTTGTTCCAATGACCATCTCCAGACATGCAGTCATTGGGACATGTGCTTATTCTCTGTCATGCAGTTACACCTGTTGAGATCAGTTCCATTTCTCTTTTCTCTAAAATCAGGCTGAACATCCTGCAGATCCATCCACAGAGTGACAGTTCACCCTTTTGTACTTTTTGGGTTTGCAAATTCTTTTGCAATGCTCAGAGATTGTTACCTATCTCCCTTATTTTGGCTGAAGAGACTTCTTTCTTTACTGAGGTTCTTAGACAAAGCAACAGTAAAGCTTATTGTACATAATCCATCTTTGTGAGTCTTTGTCTCCAAGCAAAAATGTTACAAGCAAAATTGTGTCTTCTCCAATTTAATATAAATCCTATCCCCACCCCAGTGCCTCAGTATGTGACCATATTTAAAAATAAGTTCTTTTTTTTTAAGGAGTAGGGTTCTTCTTTTTTTTTTTTAAGATTTTATTTATTTATTTTCAGAGAGAGGAGAAGGGAGGGAGAAAGAACAATGTATGGTTGCCTCTCACATGGCCCTCACTGGGGACCTGGCCCGCAACCCAGGCATGTGCCCCAACTGGGAATCGAACCGGGACCCTCTGGTTCCCAGCCCGCGCTCAATCCACTGAGCTACACCGGCCAGTCTAAAAATAAGTTCTTTAAAGCTGTGATTATGTTAAGATCAAGTCTTTAGGGTGAGCCATACTCTAGTATGACTAGAACCCTTATAACACAGGTGGCAAACACAAGCTTGGCCCATGGGCTGAATCTGGCCCTCCACCTTGTCTTATCCCATCCTGCACCTTGTTTCTACCCAGCAGCAGTGCCAAGCTCTCACTTGTTAAGGGGTAGTTCCATTTATACAGTCCTAAAATTACATTCGGCCCTTTGAAGGCAACCGCGAGGCTGATGTGGCCCCCGGTGAAAACGCGTTTGACACCCCTGCTTATGAGAAGAGGAAGTTCGGACACACAGGAAGACATCCGGCATGTGCATGCCCAGGATGATCAAGTGAGCACACAGGAGGCAGCCATCTGCACGCCAGTAAAGAGTTCTCAGAAGAAAACAAAATCTGCTAACACCTTGATCTTTGATTGCTAGCTTCCAGAACTGTGATAAAGTAAATTTCTGTTGTATAAACCATTCAGTCTGTTGTCTTTTGTCGTAGTGACCCTAGAAAATGAATATAAATGGCTCGTTTACTTAGAAAAAAGAGAATCTGATACTTGCTCTTCCTCTGAAAATAGACACCAAACTAATGTAGATGAATGCTTCCATGAACATATCATTCCCATTTGGGTCCATAGGTTTTAATTTAGCTGTCCGCTACTGCAGATGCTCTTCTCATTACGCATGGCACTACCTACTATTTGTTGATCTCCTGTTATAGATATGCTGGTGATTTCCCTTTGGTATCTCAACAAATTCTCGCAAAAACTCTGGGAGGTAAACATTACTACAGATAAGGAATTGGAGTTGAAGACCCTAAACCACGAGAACCAGTCTTCATTCAAACCATGTTCATTTTAATGGGCAGAGCCTTGGCATTCAATTAAATTACAGGTTAGTTAAGATCAGGCTCAGCATCTTACATTACCCACAGACTGAGTACGTGATTGGTGTTTCATACATGCTGCTGGCTGAGTTGGGAGAGGAGGCTGGAGGGGCAGCAATTTACCATGTTCCTGCCAACACTTCTTCCCACATCGTCCATCTCGCCTGTGGAGCTCTGTGATCTCTTGATGGAGAGATCTTCCAGATACATGATACCCCAATGACCACCTAGATCATTTATGCTTAAATCAGGAAAGAGATTTTCAAGGCTTTGATCTAATATCCCATATCCCTGTGTGAGAAATTTGGATAGTGGAAAGAATATTTAATAGTAGAAAGAATCCATAGAATCTGGTTTCTAGTACTAGTTCTACTTCCTAATGAAAGAAAGCCGTGAGAGCAATTTAATGTTTCCAAGTCTGGGTCTTCAGAGTTCTAATGAGGACAATGATGGAAACTATTCTTGCATTGCAGGACTGATGGAAGGACCAAATAAAGCAATATGGATACACTTTGAAATGTTTACTTCCTGGAATCTAGAACAATGTGGGTTCTCTTCCATTCAGATTTTGCTATCCTTCCGATTTCTACCACAACTTTGCAGTGACTGTTGGATAATATGGTAGACTTGCTTGATAATGTTGTATTATAATATATATACTAGGCAATATTTTATTTTTAGCAGATCTTTTAAATTGTTTAATAAAAAATAGTGAGTAAAAGGGCCTTGTTGATGTAAAGTTACTTTACTTTGGTGTAATACCTGCATACAATGATTGTCAGAGGATGGGTTTCCTGGGAAGCAGATTCTGGGACAGAGCTTCGTGTATTGATCATATATTACTGAGCACTCTTGGGATTAACACTTGTGGAAGGCAATGGAAGAAGCAGAAATGTGCAGAAGGAGAAATCAAATTAGGATGGTGGCCCAGTGACAGTGTCAGCTGACCCTTAGGAGCTGAAGTGGTTCTTTTTTTGGCAAATCTTTATTTTATGTTAGTTTAATCGGATTTATCGAGGTAACATTGGTTCATAGGGCCATATAGATTTCAAATGTATATTTCTATGATTTATAATCTGTATATTGAATTGTGTGCCCACTATACAAAGCCAAATCATCTTCATCACCATGTATTTAATCCCCTTCACCCTTTACTACTCCCCTTCTTCTCCCCTCTGGTAACCATACTGTTGTCTATGAGCTTGTTCTACATCCCACATATAAAATAAATAATTCTTAACTTTTTCTGATGAGTTATTTTACTTAGCATAAGATTCTCTAGGTAAGGAATAGAACAACAAAAAAAATCAGATCTGTATAGAATTATGAAAGACCCTGAATAGCCAAAGCAACCCTGAGAAAAAAGAATGAAGCCAGAGATGTCAATTACCTGACTTCAAATTATAGTACAGAGCTATAATAAATCAGTAACAGCAGGGTATTGGCAGGAAAACAGACAGGCAGACCAATGGAACAGAATTGAGAGCCCAGAAATAAAACCACATGTATATGGGCAAATAATTTTTTGCAAAGAAGCCAAAGCCACACAATGGAGAAAAGAATACCTCTTCAATATATAGTGCTGGGAAAATTGGAAAGCCACATGCAAAAGAATGAAACTAGATTACAGTGTTTCCCCATGTACAGAAATGAATTTGAAATGGATCAAAGACCTAAATATAAAGTCTGAAACAATAAATTATGTAGAAGAACAGAGGTACTAAACTTATGGACCTTGGTCTTGGAGAAGATTTATGAATTTGACCCCAAAGGCAAAGAAGTAAAAGAAAAAAGAAATGAATGGGACTATATCAAACCAAAAAGCTTCTGCACAGTGAAAGAAGCTAACAGCCAGACAAAAAGGGACCAACAAAATGGGAGTTGATATTGGCAAATAACAGCTCTGACAAGAGGTTAATACCCAAAATTATAAAGAACTCATAAAACTCAATACCACACAAACAAACAATCCAAATAGAGGAACTGAACAGACACCGATTCCAAGAAGACATACAAATGGCCAACATATACAGGGTCTGGCAGAAGCAACGCATGCTTGAGTGTGGTTGGTAGAGTTGTAATATGCATGTAATAACTTATAGTTTTAATTTGAACATTTCACCTACAATGTCATATGGTGTGCATGAGTGTGATATTGTTATGTGACAGAATTACATGCTTCTGATTTTCCAATAAAAGATTTTGTAATAAAAAAGGGGCGCTATTTGTGCTGGCCCCTGTATATATGAATAGAATTGTTCTTAAGAGTTTTCTGTCCCACGTTAGCTTGAAATGGCCAAGCCAACTTCAGAATTAGTCGATCATTAAATGTGGACTGCCTGGAAATCTTCATTACTTTGGGAGAAATGGCTTTTTGCTGCTGAGATAATTGCCAAAGGGCCTGATGAAGACTATCAGGAGCAATCTCAGCATCCAGGGCAACAGCTCTGTCACCGAAGGGACTACCTATCTGTTTCTGCCATAGTGGCCTATTACCGCACTTTGCCATGTAAAATGCACATTTTTTGCCCAAATTTTTGAGGAAAAATGATGTGCATGATACATGGGTATAATGATTACATACCATGGGCATAATAATGGGGTATAATAATCCAGGTATAGTGTGCGTAAAATGTAGATGCACATTATTCACAGCAAAATACAGATGATACAAAGAGAACTCCAGGAAACAGAACAGTCCCCTTCTTCCCCCCACACCCATCACCAGTACTGTTACCCACAGGCAACCTTCTTCTGTAGTTTCTGTTTTGCCATTTTCTAGTGGTTATGCACAAAGCTCTACATTATATTTGTCACCTGTTTCTTCAGTCGTGATTAGATTCCACGCTTTTAAGCATAGATTTGTGTTGGAGAGATAGACCTTTGCCAAAGAGAAAAATAATAAAATATTCTGGGTAGAAGAGGGAGGATGAACAACAGTGAGATGATGTTAAGCATCAGCTTTCCCCTCCCCCCTGATGTGCACTGTTGTGTCCTTGCACCTCGCATAGTGCCTGCTACAGAGTAGCCATTTAATAAACATTTATTGATTCCTTCTCTGAAAGATGAGTATTTGGCTCACTTTTTCTCCTCCTCCTCTCAAATATTTATAGTTTAATTATTTTAAATTATTTTAGCAATCTCCTTTGCAGTTCTGATGCTATATGTACACTTCTATATTTTTTGTATGTGATCTCAACTACCAAGAGCATCTCTTGACTCCCGGCTCATGAGATAAAGACTCCATTGTCCCCACCCTTTCCTTCACCTTTTCCTGTCGTTTGCTTCCCACCGTCCATCAACTACAGCTTTATTTTTATATTGTTAACTATGTTGACATGTATATTCTTTTTCTGAAGCCACAACCATGTCATCTGTCCTTTTCCTCCCCCACCTGACTCTCAGGATCAAACTTGGCAATGGCTACAAACTGCTCATGTAAGTAAAACTTGAAAGCCTTCAGTGTGGCCGATATAATATTTTATACATTTGAACTGATGTTTAAACACAGCATGATTTCAGACTGACTCTAAAAGTGAAGAATCAGTGAGCCATGTTTATATTGTCGTGTTCATTTTCAGACAGTGTGCTAGGATAGATTTCTTTTCTAAAGGAACAATGTCACCATAATGGATCGCTCTTAGGAGTCATGTTTCTAGCTTCTTGAGTTTTACATTTTAATACCTAGTGTGTGGAGTTCTCCTTTTCCCAGAATTTTCTCTTCCTGGAGGCCCTTTATCCTCCTGTTTCTGGGTTGTCTGCACTTGGGTGTGTCCTCTGCTTCTAGAACTCCTGCTGTTTGGAGGCTGCTCTCTCTGGAACTGGTCTTTTGTTTGCCTCTTGCCATTCATATACTCTGTCCATATTTTCTTCTCTACACTTCAAAATATTTTCTGATGTTTAAATTTAACAATTTTAGTATGTCTCTAAAAATGCTTCCATGTTCTCTAGTTGACTATTTTCTCAAGGAGTCTAGCTTTAGTTAATCTCGCTGATCATTTTAAAGCTTTCTCTTTTGCTTGCTGAGTAATGTTGAATTTCCTATTGTGGTCACATTCTCTTTCACAATATTTGTTCTCTTCTTATGCCTGATAAACCTTGTGGGTTTTTTTTCCTTCCTTTATTTTATTTTATTTTATTTTATTTTTTCCCTTTTTTAATTGATGTTCCAATACAGTTGTCTCCATTTCCCCACCACCACTTTCCCCTGCCCTACCCACATCCATCTCCCACCCACAATCCCACCCCCACCGCCTTGGCTCCGTCTGTGGGTCCCTCATTCATGTTCATTTATGCCTGATAAACTTTGGTTGTCCTTATGGTGATTAGATGAAGGAATGAGTAGGTAGAGTGGGAGTTTCTTTTCTATTGTGTAAACAGGTGTATTTTCTTTTCAGGTCTGTGTCCTGATTGTACTCTGGCTGGGAGCTCTCGGTGGGATAAAGCATGAAGTGCCTTCTAGGAGGCTATTCCTTAGGGGCGAGTTTGGTGGATGTATTCTAGCTGCTTTCAGCATCAAGATCTACCCTCTCCTAGTGAGCCTTATTTTTTGCGCTGACCGGAAAGCTAGAAACTCTATACACCCTAGACTCTCCAGCAGCCAAGATTCTAGGAGTGAAGTATGTTCTGCACATTTGAAAAAAGACTTTCCTGCTGTCATTTGGCTGTCTTTGCAAACAGTAAAGGGTGCTGGAGATGCACATCTGTAGGAATGTTCTAGTCTCTTCTCCAGCTTTCTGGAGCTTGTCAGAACGTAGGTAGCAGCTCCTTCCTGATCCCCTGAGCTCAGTAGTTTTCATAGTTCTGCTGTTTTGCAGAGGTGGCAACTGTTCTTGTGTGTTAGTTCCTTAGTGTTCTGAGAGTCGTGTCTGAAAGCTGACTGCAGATCCTGCTGTTCCCTACTTCCGATTGATTGTATAATCACCTAATTCCCTTTATTTAATCCTATGGTGCTTAGAAAAACAAACAAAAACCAACCCAGCATGGTTTCTATTTTCTGTACTGACACTGGACAGACAGAATGAATAAGTGGGCAATTGAGGAAGAGGCTACAAGTCCTCAAAAATAGAATAGGGAGAATATTATTCTAGTCCGTTGATATTTAAACCATCTTCCTTGTTAATTTCTTCAGAGACAGGCCATTTAGAATTGTGATAAGGCTCGGGTGAATGCCAGATGCCTGTGCTCTCCGTTGAAATAGGGGAGAAGGGTGAGGGGATATTTGCACCAGTCCTCTTGAGCACAGATCCTCAGTTAACTCCCCTGCTTTCAGACCTATTTTTCATCCTACCCTCCATTACCTCTGCTCCACTGCACACTTTTGGGGTTTAGATGGACAGATTAGGCAACTCCGAATCTATGGCTCCTAGATAACATATTCTCCTATTTGTATCAGTATGTTTTCCATCTTCTAGAAATTTGTTGAAATATTGACTTTCCAATGATACCTTGCAGCCATATTACTGATGATTATTAGTTTGATATTTGTATATCTTTAGAATATCTGGATACAAATGTAGGGATCTTTAGCTAGAATCTTACCTGAATTACCTGGTTTACTATTTTATTTAACAAGAGTTATTTGATGTATTGGGGGGACATGGGTTAATAAACTTGCATAGGTTTCAAGTGCACAATTCTATAATACACCATCTGTATATGATATTGTGGGGTCACCAACCCAAAGTCAAACCTCCTTCCCTCACTATTTATCCCCACCTTGACAATTGTTACCTCCTCCCACCTGCCTTTCCTTTGGTGATCACCATATTGTTGTCTAAGTCTATGAGGGCTTTTGGGGTTCTTTTTGCTTAATCCCTTCAACGTTTTCACCCAGCCCTCAAAACCCTCTCCCCTCTGGCAGCCGTCAGTCTGTTCTCCCTGTCTTTGAGTCTGTCTCTATTTTCTTTGTTAGTTTATTATGTTCATTAGATTTCTTATAAATGAAGTTCTATGGTATTTGTCTTTCTCTGACTGGCTTATTTCACTTAGCATAATGTTCTCCAGGTCCATCCATGCTGTTGCAATTTCCTTCTTTCTTGTGGCTGAGTATAATTCCATTGCATAACTGTAACACAGCTTTTTAATCCATTCATCTACTGATGGGCATTTGGGCCGCTTCCAAATCTCAGCTATAGTAAATAACACTGCAACAAACAGAGGTGTACATGTATTCCTTCAAATCAGTGCTTTGGGTTTCTGAGGATACATTGTGAGTGGTCAAATCACTGGGTCTCTAAGGCAGTTCTGTTTTTAAATTTTTGAGGAAACTTCATAGAGTTTTCCATAGTGCCTACACCAATTTATATTCCTACCAACAATACATGAGGGTTCCCTTTCCTCCACATCCTTACCAACTCTTGTTATTTGTTGACTTATTGATGTTAGCCAATCTGACAGCTGTGAAGTGGTATTTCATTGTGGTTTTAATTTGCATTTCTCTGATGATTAGTGACATTGAGCATCTTTTCATATGTTATTTGCCATCTGTATGTCCTATTATGAGAAGTATCTACTTAGGTCCGTTGCTCATTCTTTAAATTGGATAGTTTGTTTTTGTGGTGTTGAGTTGTATCTTTATAAATTGTGGATATTAATTACTTATCAGATGTAACATTGGCAAATATGTTCTCCCACTCAGTGGGTTGCCTTTTCACTTTGTTTATGGTTTCCTTTGCTATGCAAAAACTTTTTAGTTTGATGTAGTCCCATGAGATCTACCATGCCTCCCAGTCTTGGGAGGGTGGTCTTATGCTGTGGGTATACCGTGAGACCCAGTGGTGCAGCCTCCTTAATCACCTGACCCGGGTGCTCCAAGTGTGTTTCTTGTGTGGGTTATGTAAACCCTCTTGTTTTAACTCAGTCTTGATTAACCTTGGTCTTTTAGTGTGTGGGGTCAACCCTCGGGCTGGTTGACGGCGAATATTCACCCCAAGCGCAGTGCACAAACTGTTGTGAGGGTGCCGACCACACAAAGCAGAATTTGCCTCAGCAGTGTCTGGTGCCTGCCGAGATCTCCCTTTGGGTATGCCACTTGTAAAGCTAATTGGATCCTGCTCTGATGTTATTTGAAGCTGGCCACTGGGTAGCCTCCTGGGAGGGACTCTGCTGTAGGTCATTGTCAGTCCCTGCCTGTGTCTGGCCCTGGGCAACCAGTCTGGAGCCGCAGAGAAATCCACGGTTTGTGGTTGCTGTGCTGCACTTGGTGTGCATGGGAAGAACCAAGCTGTGCGCCTATGCTGGCATTTAATCAGGTTTTATCTTGTGTTTTAGGTATTTAGATGCCAGTTTTTAAAAATAGAATATACACTCATTTGAAACAAGGTTTAAGATTTTGATTTGGGGTAATACTAAATTTTACTTTTTTTTTAGTGCTGAAGATGTCTCATTTACTTATTTATTTTCTCTTGTGGTTTTTAACATTTGACTGTCTTCTTTAATATCATAGACCCTAGTATTTGTATGGAGGTTAAGTTGCTTAATCTGGGAAGGTGTGTTAATTTAGGTAACAAATTCTTTATCACACGCTGTCTGAGAGCTAAACTTGGTAGAAGTAAGTACAGTGCCTCCACGCTCACAGCGCGGCGGCCTTCACCAAAACCGTGCGCGCTGCTAACTGGAGATCTTGTGTCAATGGCTTCTTGAAACCACACAGAGACTTATTCATGTGCCACACTTAATATAATATATCTGTATTAATATGATTTTATGAATATACCTAATATAATTTCTTGCACATTTTATTATGATTTACTATTGAATGAACAAAAACAAAGTTGAATTCGTTGCTAATACTACTTTTTAGTCACTTGTAAAAATACTATCAATGATTTGTTTAGAGGAATCTACATTTTGGGGAATCCAATTACATGTAAGCTTATAACAAAATTAACGATATAAAACAAATGTTTTTCTTTATATTATTTTGAATATTGTTAAGGATTGTTGGCTGATATGTGAAGCCAATATTTAATTTATCATAGAATAAGCTTGAATGTTCCTTTCATATCCCTGCTAAAGACTTTTAATTTGGCCTTAATTTTTTAGGGAGATCTAATAGTTGATACGCCATTGTTGGCATCTACATTTGTCTCTCTGCTCAAATTCTGCTCTACCCTTACTGCAATTACTAAAATTCTGGATTATGGATTATTAAGAAAATATGAAACTGGATTTCTAAATATGCAACAGTGAGAGAACAACATTCTTTGGCAAAACTGTGAGGGGGATGATAGTGAGAGTGTGTGAATGTAAGACTTGATCATTTTGGAGATTGCAACAGTACTTTTATACCATCCAACTAAATGTGTGATATTAGACAATCTGTTTTTCTGTTAGAATTACAATGGAAAATTTTGCAAAGTTCAATCCTATAACTCTCTGGGAAATTTTTGGAACAGCGTTGGCCCCCCTCTAAGTGAGCAGAAACAAATCTGTGCTAATGAGATCAATTAGGGTTCAAATATTTGAGCTAGGATTTATTGTACCAGAAATACAAGATTACATTCCTTTTGAAATAAATGAGTTTGAAAATTATAGAACAATGCTTTAAAATTTGTTTTTGATGTGTCAGAATCATCTAATATTGATTTAGAAAAAATAAATCATTGCACTTACTCCATGAATTCTATAATATTCAATTATATTAATGATACTTATTTTAAAAAAATAAAAAAAAGTATTCCTACTGCTTATTTTCCATTGCTGTGAGGTTTAGAACATTTTTACACATAATTTGAATAATTCAACAATTCTTTGTGCCTGTGGGAGATGTACTTCATTTATAATAAACCTCGTGACTTGACTTTGTTTCAATTCTTTTCATTCCTTTGTTGTTCATGCATTAGCAGTTGTGATGATATTGCAACAATGAGCACTGCATGTGTATTTAATAGAAGGAAAATCTTTTGTTATGTGCCTCTTTGAGTAGATTGAATTATATCGTTCTCTTGTGTTCAAGAGGAGTGAGTGTTTGGAGGTGCTCTGCTGTGTGTAAAGATCCGAATGGGGGGGCAGCAATCTCAGTGAAGGTCATTTACACTGGGACTCTCAAACACTTGCTTGTACATATCCTATATTTTAGTTTTGGAAGTCCTCTTGAGACTTTGTGACTCTTCACTGCCTATTGAGTATTTATTTTAGATTGTGATTCAACTTTTTTCAGCCCGGGGTAAGTGGCTACAATGAGATTTTGTGTGTTGGCCCTTTAAGAGGTTACCTGTGTCTCTAGCAGGCTCCTGGGTTCTTGTCTCTCAATGGGGAACAGAATCCCCACTGATTTTTTCAGCCAGATATGTGGGTGCCTGTTCATGCCTCTCATGCTCTGACCTGGGGAGCCCCACGCGGGTTGAAGCCCTCGGCACTTAATGAGGAGCCTTTGTAGCTGTGGTATCCTCCCAGATTCTCAGCCAGCAGTCTGTGGGAGTAAGGGCAGCTCTTTCCACGTCCCTCCCCTTCCTACCTGTCTCCACGTGGCTTCTGTAACTCCTTGGTTCTCAGACTTTTGTTCAGCTAGTCTGCGGTTGGTATTCACTTTGATTGTTCTGTATTTTAGTTGTAATTCCAATTTGGTCCGGGAGGAGCTGACTGCAGCTTCCAGTACTTTGCACCATCTTGAGTCCCTCTCCTTGTTCACTGGTTTCAGAAGTAGAGGTTAAAACAGAGATGCTTCCTATCATATAAATGGTGTATCTGCCCATTTAACATTATTAATAACTTTTTAACATTTTTATAATAGTTGTAAAGTTTTTATGGCAATCATTTTTATATTTATGTCTTTTTTTTTTTTGCCATAGAGCAAAATGTCTTAAACATTTGAATGTCTATTAGTGGCAAAGTAGCAAATTTAATCACAATCTATTTGAATCTACTCATCAAAACTGGTAAAGGATTTTTTGAGGTAAAAGTAAACTTATACGTAAATTTCAGTATTGCCACTTATAATTTTGGAAGGTGGGTCAAGTTACTTAATCTTTCTGAGCTTCAGTTTTCAAAATTTGTCAAAATGTGGGCAAGAACATAAGGTGGAGAAATGAAGATGATGTATACTTCCTAATATGTATTATTTATTCAACCAAATGAAGTATGTGGAAAATTTTTCACATATTTGTGAGGATAGCAGGACTTATATTTTGCCCAAAAGTCATCATGATAATATAGGCAGACAATAATATGGTTTAATATATTTAAATTGTGCTAAATAATAGAGACAACACTGGAATAAGAATTCTGAAGGATATTTAAAATCTTTAGCCTGAAAATTTTTAATGAATGTTAATAAAGCAATAAAATATATTGACTCTAGAAAATGTCAAATTTATTTTCTAATTCATTACCCTGAACTTTGATCAATTTATGTAACTTCTGAAACTGTGTATAAAATTGATGAATTTAGAGATAGAATTGAGGAAAAGATAGTATAAATAAATATCCTAAGCCTTTATTTAGGTGACCTTCTTTATAAATCCTGTGTGTGTGTTTTAAGTGTTTTTACACAAGTCTCTTTGGGAAAAGGGGCACTGAAAATCATCATAAGCATATTGTGATTGTAATGATTTAAAGATCATTTTTATTGGTCATTATAACCTGGCAACTTAAATAAATGTTAGCTTCCAATATCATTAAGCTTTATGCTCTTAAGCACAATGAAATGTTTAGCCCCAAGCAAATAGAACTCTGATTGGATTTTAGGATTAAATAAACCAATGAGAATAAAGTCCCTACTCCCAAACTAACAACCTAGTGGGAGGTCAACCAATGAAGAACAGGCCATGGTTCCCATGGTGAGGAGAATCGGGCCAAATACTAATTAGAGCCTTACTAGGGTGTATCAATTCTGGGATCACTACATTTTTGCTTTATAATATCTTTTTGTTTTCTTATGAGACGTTCAAGGCATGAAATAACTTTTGTAGTTTCTTCCTTTAAGTACACAAGGAATTTGAGAGGCCCAAAACAGGTATGTCCTAGGCAGAAGAGAACACTGATATCACATATGCTCTTGGCCCGTCAGTCCCATTGCGAACACTTCAGTCATGAGGAGATGGTACAAGTTTCCAGAGAGAAAGAATGTTTCCCTCATGATATTAAGAATTAGACGATATTGGACTTCTTAGCAGTACCAGAAACTAGAAGACTGTCTTAAAATGTCTAGTGAAAATTATTTCTAATCTAGAATTCTATATTATCATTCAATTGTAAGAGTAAAAATATGACATTTGAGACATGCAAGATATGAAAAAAATCTCACATGCATCCTTTTCTAGGAAACGGTTGAAGGATGTATTTTTCCCAAAGCAGGGGTAAACCAAGAAAAAGAGAATGTGTGGGAGCCAGGATGTGGGAAATCTAATACAAGGGGGAAGTGAAGGGAATCCCCAGGATGCTGGTGAAGAAGCTTATGAGGAAGATGACTATAGAGCAGTTGACTAGATTGAGCAAGTTAGAGGTGTCTGGGAGAGGTGTTTGTGTGAAGACGAAGTTGTCAGGATTCCCGATATGTTTAGATACATTGAGTGAAGATTTCATAATTGAAGTATTTTGGGGCGATAAGTAGTTGTAAATGTATAGAATGTTAGGCTAGTAAAAACCATTTTGTGAAAGAAGGGAAAGCAGATATAGTACAGTATATAGATCAGTGATGAGTAGCATTTATCTAATTATAATAAAATAAATACTGACCAAGTTATTCAAGAAAAGTGACATGTATCAATTTCTTGTATTTTGTTTTTTTTAGGTCAAAGTTTACTATTAATGGTTTGCAAAATGCTGAGCATATTTTCATTTTCTCTATGTGTAAAATAATATTTGCATCAGTAATTATCATCCGTTGTTTCTCAATATTTAAATGTAATTTTTAGAGATATCAACTCAATGACAGATTTTTTAGAATCTGGGTTACATATTAATCCTCAAAATAATAATTATAAATTTTACATACAATAATTGATATACTTATTGTATTTATTATATAATATAATAATGTATATTACTGATAATTGAAAAAATTATACTTAAGTGGATAGTCATAAGTAGAAAAATAATGCATGCTTCTATTACATACCTTTATCAAAATGATATTTCTTTAAAAATAGTCACTGTGTTTATTTTTCAAATATGTAAATCCTATTATCATATTGGGTCAGGTAAAAATTTGCAAATAATCTTTGCTAGGGTACTAATTTAAGGACTAAGAACTATATAAATTTATGTGGTACTGTACAAGTCTGTATGGTTGGTAGATAGAACATATAGGAGGTAAAGTCTAATTTTTATGCCTAAAATAATCTAATCATATTACCCAGTGCTGCTATTATAATAAGAACATTTTTCTTCTATTTTCTAAGTAGATTTCTTTTGACTATCTTACTTATTTTTTAAATGTAATGTATTAAAGCAATATTTAAAAAGTGAATTTAGAGTGTCAGAGTATAAAATTCAGTTTTAAATCTAAATGGTATGACCATTTTCATTATAGGCAAAAAACTATTGGTTGACTTTCTAAAAAGACTTTCATTTTTTAAATAAAAAATGCTGTACAGATTCTTTTTTCAGGAAAATTTTAAGAAAGCATTATTGGAGAATATGCCAAAACAGTATGTTTTTATTTTTGAATAATTATATACCAAGTGCCACTTGAACTAAAGTATCAAAGGAAAATGTGCGTTTTCCTTCATTTAAGTGCTCACCTATGGAAAACATGTATGCTTTTTTCCAAAACAAAAGCAGTGGGAACATGGGAGAAAAGTGCCATGTTTACTGCTGAAATACACATTTCCAGTGGTTAAGTTCTTAAGAAAATCCAAAGACTATAATGTATTTGGTGGTATTTTTTTTCTATCCCACAATAAGAACAAAATGGCAGCTCAGCATGAAGCAACAATTATATAACACATCAGATATATTTCAGATATTTGAAAGCTGTAAATCTTCTCTCCTGTGGGACACAGTTTCAGCTTCATAACTGACTTGCCGTGTAAAATTTGACGAGTCTTGAATCTTTCTTCTCCTCATTCCTGTAAATGGCAATTATAAAACTCCATAGCATTTTATCTATGCGTGCACTGTTATATTTCATATAGAAATGCCTGTACTGATTCTACTTCCTCCGATCTGTCTAAAGAGGTCAGTGAATGACCTAGATAGAACCTAGCCTTTTGCTTAGTGAATGTTACTCATACCTACAGAGTCCTTATTAACATGGTATTGATTCTGCCCCTTAGGTTGCCTGATATTTACAGTCAAACAGAATCACCCAACCCATGGTGACTGCTTGCAGTTGTGGTCTATTTGTGCCACTTTTTATGAATTTTCTAACAGCCATCTTCATGGGATCAAATGATTTTTTTTTCTTTTGCTGGGCTTTTCAGCTCAAGCAGAAAAATAGTTTCTCCATTGACCACACTTAGGGTAATTCTCTTTAATTCATCACGAAGCAGGTTAGTAGCATCACGTTATGGTCCTTTTGCCTTATATTAGTGTATCTAAGGGAACTTTTTATAATTTTGGATTTAAGTATGATGCAGAAAATCAAACTGGTCTGTGTATATATTAGATGGAAATCCCTTAGACTATTTTCAAAGCATATTTTTTTGCTGACATATAGAACGTATACAAGATAGGCATGAATGATGGAAATGCTTTCTTTCTTTCTTTCTTTCTTTCTTTCTTTCTTTCTTTCTTTCTTTCTTCCTTTTTTTGTTTTTTGCATATGGCTATTCACTTACGCATGTATTATTTTCAGCTACCAGGAAAAAATAACATTATTAGGAATGGTCAGATTATTATGGTAGAATTATAATTTTCCCATTGAACAAATAACTCAAATTTTTGAAAAAGTCATGAACTTGATTCCCTACAAAGTAATGGGTAGAGCCTGAGTGAGTGCTGAAGCTAATATTACTTTATATTTATATAGCAGATGGTAATATGCTCAGGACCCTGCAAACCACTGGGGGTGAAATTTGACTTGTTGAGAAATCAAAGTATGACAGGTTGATGAATGTGCTTCTTTCCTGAGGTCTTTCAGAGGTTGCATGTATCTCAGGTAATTATCTGTTGCTATAGAAAAGTAGAGGTTGCCTTATAAAAACTTTTAATAAACACCAGGAACATCTGGTTAACATGTCAGCTTATGTGTCTTGTTATTACTGCTGAATTTTTATCATTTTACTCAAGTAGGAAAGATCAGACATGATTCTGGAGTAGGAATATATCACCTTGTCTTTGGGAAATGCAGTTGCCATGTATAGCACCCCCAGAAAGAAAGAAACATCCTGAAGACGCTCTGTTCTATCTTTGACCACTCTGAACATAAGAGTCTACCTACTATTTTCTGGTGGAGGGTCTTCCAAGCCAGATATCCAGGTATATCATAATAGGCTCAGTTCTCTATCTTGGAGTTATTAAGAGAACACAAATAGTAGTTGATTATAAGCATGTATTTATGAATAAAACCACATAATCTGCAATATTCCTTGATACATATACATTCCTTGATATGAAAGGATCTGCATTAAACTACGACTGTTATTGAGTTCTTTCTGACATCAGTACCCAGTTAGTCTCCTAGCTTTCAAATACGGCACTGCCAGGGCCGTGCACTCTCATTTTTATGATGGGTTGCTCATCCCACTTATATGTGCCCCATGTCATTCTTGCACTACACTGTGACACTGTACTTGTCATTTTTGTATGATTAGTTGCCAAAAACTCTCATTTTTTTGTGTTAACAAGTATTCAAACTTGACTCTAAATCCCATAACTTAAGTAAATTCTACAATGATATATTGTTCTCTGTTAATATGCTCTACAGAATGCTGGTTGCCCGGTTTGCAGGACTGGGTTCTATCTGTCAGGCCTAGCAGCTTTCACTTTTTCCTGAATGTGTGTTCTTTTGACAGTTTTTGATGGATGTGACCAAGAGGAACTTTTTCTCGGGAAAAGTCCCTCTCATATTGAGATCTCGGCGGAGATACAGATGCGAAGGGCCATGTTGCTTCTGTAATACTGTTAAACCATTGAATCCCTCTGCCCTATGGGGCAAGAGCGTTTCAGCAGGGTTACAGTGTCACATGCTGAGTCCTCTTCGTTGAGTATCCGTTTCCCACCTTGATTTAGGCACTGATAGGAATAGAAAAGAATTCAGATTCAAGAAATGCAAGAAACATTTTTTTTTTTTTGGTTACAGTGGGGTACTAGATGCTATCCTAGGTGTTTACTTTCATTATCTTCAATCCTCAAAACAAACCTTGGTGATAGTATTTTTATCTCTAAGGTGAGTAAAGAACTTCTCCGAGAGGTAATATGAAGGTCAGTCAGCTGGTCCATGGCTGAATGGATGTGTCTTGACTTCCAGTTCAATGGTACATCATTTAACAAAATTTGAGACTTGTTTTATGTCTTTGGACTTCATGTATTTTGAAGCTCCGTTATAAGGCACATACATAGTTATGATTGTTGTGTCTTCCTGATGAATTGGTCCTTCCATTTTTTAATAAAATGTCATTCTTATCTCTGGTAATATTTTTATCGTGCAGTCTGTTTTGTCTGATACTAAGATAGCCACATCAGCATTTTTATGTTTGTTGTTTGCATGGTGTGTTTTTCATGTTTACCTTCAGCCTATCTATGTTTTTATATTAAAGTGTATCTCGTACGTAGCATATACTTGGTTTTGCTCTTTTTAAAGAATTAATTCTGATAATAACTGCCTTTTAATTAGCATGTTCCATCCGTTCATTTCTATTTGTCACCTCTGTTTTTTGTTCCTCTATTTTCCTCTTGCTGTCTCTGGATTATTTGCATAATTTTGCATACTATTTTAACTGTTGACTTTTTAGCTATACCTCTAACATTATATTTTGTGGTTTCTCTGGAGATTCATATACACTTATTTAAAAATAATACTGTATCATTTAATGTAAAATGTAGCTCTGGCTGTCACATATTACATTTACTTCCATAGCCCCACAAGATAATGTAATATTTGCTTTAAATACTTCTATGGATTTTAATGTAATTAAAAGGAAATGTAGCCTTTCATATTTGCCTCCTCCACTTCTAAAAAAAAAACTTTTTCATTCCTTCCCAAAGATCTGAATTTTCATAGTATTATATACCTTGAGCCTGACTGAATGAATCCCTTTCATATTTTTTAATAGTGAATTTCTGCTGCCAATACATTATCTTAGTTTTACTTTATCTTAGAATATTTTCGTTTTACTTTTATTCTTGAAGAATACTTTTACTGAATATAGAATTCCAGGTTGGTAATTTTTTCTCTTTTATTACCTTAATGTTGGCATTCTGCTGTCTTTGGCCTCAGCAATTTTTGCTGAAGAGTTAGGGACATTCAGATTATTGTTCCACTATAAGAGAAATCTGGTTGCTTTCACGATTTTTCTTCCAGAACTTTGACTGTGATGTTCTTGGGCCTGGTTCTGTTCACATTTATGTGGCTTGGGGTTCACTGAGCTTCTTGAACCTATAAATTTAACTTTTTCCAAATTTGGAAAAATTTTAGTCGTTATTTAAAACTTTTTTCTTCATTTTTAAATTTTATTTTTTTCTGGGAATACAATTGTGTGTATGTTAGACCTTGTGTTTTTGTTTGAGTTCCCTGAGATACTGTTCATGCTTTTTCAATCTTTTCTGCTTCTGTTTTTCACGTTACATGCTTAGATCATATTGATCTATCAATCTTTAAGTTCAATAACTTTTTTGTCACCTCCAATCTGCTTTTTAGGAAATTCAGTTTTTAAAATAGTCTCAGATATTATATTTTTAGTTCTAGAATTTTTAATTTGTTTTTTTAAAGAATTTTTTACTTTTGATAAAATCCACATAACATAAGTTTTCCATCTTAACCATTTGTAAGTGCACATTTCAGTGACATTAAATGCAGTCATAATACTGAGCGATTATCACCACCATCCACCTACAGAACACCTTTCATCTGGTGAAACTGGAACCTATGCTCATTAAACAAAAAGCCCCCATTTCCTCCTGCCCTCAGCCCCTGGCAAACACAATCCTATTCTCTGTCTCTGTGGCTTTGACTACTCTAAGCGGCTTGGTATTTGTCTTATTGTGACTGGCTTAGTAGCGTTATGTCGTCAAAGTTTATCCGTGTTGTAGCATATGTCAGAATCTCCATCTTTTTAAGGCTGAATAATATTCCACTGTATGTATATTCCATATTTTGCTTATCTATTCATCTGTTGATGGACAGTTACATTGCTTCCATGTTTTAAATATTGTGAATACTGCTATTATGAACCTGAGGTGCTGCTTTCAGCTATTTGGTATATCTACCCAAAAGTGGAATCGTTGGATCATATGGTAATTCTATTTTAACATTTTTAGGAACTCATGCTGTTTTGCATAGTAGCTGTACCATTTCACATTCCCACCAACAGTGTGCCAATTTCTGTACATTTTTACCAGCATTTGCTATTTTATGTTTTTAAAACTATTAGCCATCTCAACAGGTGTGAGATGATAACTCATTGTAGTTTCCATTTGCATTTTCCTAATGATCTACTGATGTTGAGCATTTTTCATGTGCTTATTGGCTATCTTTATATCTTCTTGGGAGAAATGTCTATTTAAATTCTTTGCCTATTTTTGAACTGGGTTATTTACTTTTGTTGTTATTGTTTTTGAATTTTAGTAATTCTGTATATATTCTGGATATTAACCTATCAATATCTATATATTTTAAATATTTTTAAATATTTTCTCTCATCCTGTGAGTTGCTATTTTACTCTGTCTTTTGATGCACAAAAAACTTAAATTTTTATGAAGTCCAATTTGTTTATTTGTTTCTTTTGTTTCTTGTGCCTTTGATGTCATATACAAGAAATCATTGCCAAATCCAATGTCATGAAGCTTTTACTTTATATTTTTTTGCCTAAGACTTTTATGGTTTTAAGTCTTCGGTCCATTTGAATTTAAGTTTCATATATGGTGTTAGATCAGGGTCCAGTTTTATCCTTTTGCGTGTGGGTATCTAGTTTTATTTGTTGAAAAGACTGTTCCTTCCCCATTGAATGGTCTTGACACCCTTGTCAAAAATCATTTGAATATATTTGTACAGGCTAATTTCTAGACTCTACAGGCTTGTACAGGCTCTATTCTAGTTCATCGGCCTATGTATATGTATTATGCCAGTAATGCACTGCTTTACCTCAGTCTTATAGTAAGTTTTGAAATCAGGAAGTTGTGAGTCCCCTAGTCTTTTTTGTTTTGTTTGTTTGTTTGTTAGCTCCTTGAGAGGTCCTAAAGGTTTATACATATCCCCATCAGTTCCCAATTCAGTAAATGTTCAATAAATGTGTTGAGTGGGTGAATGCAGGAGTGGTTTGAACGATATTCCACTTTATTTGAGACAATTTTAGGACCCGAATGGAGACCTCACAGCAGCTACTCAAATCAGTCTCACTCTTTTGCTATCGTAAGTAGTAGTGAAGCCCAGGGCCAAAGATATTAGGTATGTGAAATGCCTAGAGTTACTTCTTATAGAATCTGAGTACTCAGACAGTAGTAGTGATGTGGATAAATACAATTAGCCCATGAACCTCAAACTCCTACGTCCTATCCCATTATGTTTTGCAGCAGCAAATCTGCCTTTCCTAACTCTGCCTGCAAAAGCTGATAATAAAATAAGCTTGGAGTTGCTGAGCAAACAACCCCTTACAGGTCCATACTGGCTGTGCAGGTGAGGGAAACTTTGCACACAGTGCATTTTAGATAAGTTGCCATAAATAATTAATGTGGTTCTTGTATAAAGCCTTTCTACTGAGGCCAACTTAAGGAGCAGTAAGTGTTAATTGTTAAGAATCACGGACTTTGGAAATAGAATCCCACAGTTCAAGTCTTGTCTCTTTCTGCTGGGTGTAGCTTTGTCACAAGCTCTCTGCTTCCTTTTCTTTACCTGTAAATGAAGAAAACAGCACAATCTACAGAGGATTCATATGAAATTTTAGTGAGTGAAAATGTACAGGTGCTTAAAACAATATCTAACACACAGTAAATACTATAATGTATTGACTGTTCTCTCTAGACTACCTAAGATTGTCTTTTTTATTTTTTTCAATGTGACCCTTCCACAATGATCCCTCTCTCTTTAGTTTTCTTTAAAATGCATTTTATTTATTTATTTATTTATTTATATTAAAAACAAAATCCCAAAAGTTCACTCAGTACTACCCCCACCCCATGCTTCTGGCAAACATCAAACTGCTCTCTGTCTATTAACTAGGTCTTGCAGATGTGTGTGTGTGTATGTGTGTGTATGTGCATATATTGTAGATTCCACACATAATAGAGATCATATGGCGTTTGTCTTTATCTGACTTATTTATCTTAGATGATGCCCTTAGGATCTAGTCATGTTGTTTCAAATGGCAAGATTTTATTCTTTTTTAGTGGCTGAGTAATATTTTGTTATTTATGTGTGTGTGTGTGTGTGTGTGTATATATATATATATATATATTTGTATGTATATATACACATAAACAATTTCCTTTTCCATTCATTCATAATGGACACTTAGGTTGTTTCCATAGTTTGGCAATTATAAAGAACACTTCAATGAACATGGGGTGCATACACTTTTTTTTTTAGTTAGTGTTTTGTTTTTGATAAATTCCAAAAAGTGGAATTACTGGATTGTATGGTAGTTCTACCCCAATTTACATTCCCACTAAGTACATGAAGATTTCTTTTTATCCACATTACTGGTTGTTTATCCACACTTGTTATTTTCTCTTTTTGATAGTAGGCAGTCTGATAGGTGCGCGGTGATATCTGATTGTGATTTTGATTTAAATTTACCCAGTTATTAATGACGTTGAACATCTTTTCACATACCTATTGCTTGTCTGTATGTCTTCTTTGGAAAAAATGTCTATTAAGATCTTCTGTCCATTTTTTTAAGTCAGATTGCTTGCCTTTTTGCTTTTGAGTTGTGTTTAGTTCTTTTTCAATATTGTTCCAGTTATTCAAGGTTCTTTGAGATTTCATATGAATTTTAGGATAGCTTTTTTTCTATTTTTGCCAAAGATGTCTTTGCGATTTTGACTGGGACTGCATTGAATCTGTAGATCGCTCTGAGCAGTGTTGACATAGTAACGACATTATCTTCCAGTCCATGGTATGGAATGTATTTGCAGTTATTTGCATTTTTAAAATTTATTTCAGCAGTGTTTTGTAGTTTTTATTGTATAACTCTTGCACTTACTTGGTTAAAATAATTCCTAGGCATTTAAGTTCTTTTGATGCTACTGTAAATGGCATTGTTTATATAATTTCCTTTTCAGATCATTTTTTGTTAGTGGATAAAAATGCAACTGATTGTTGTATGTTGACTTTATATTCTGCTACTTTGCTGAATTTATTAGTTATAACTTTTTTTTGTGGATACTCTAGGGTTTTCTACATATACAATATCAGTTATGAATAAATATACTTTTACTTCTTTTCCAGTTTGGATAGACTTTATTTCTCTTTCTTGCCTAATTACTCTGGCTGGAACTTCTAGTGTTATGTTGAATAGAAGTGATGAAAGTGGACATTCTCAAGTTATTCCTAGTCCAGAGAAGAGCTTTCAGTCTTCTCACCAATTAGTATGACGTTTGCTGTGTCTTTTTCATATATGACTTCTATTATTTTGAGGTAATTCTTTTCTATTCCTAGTTGAGTGTTTTTTATCATGACAGGGTATCGAATTTTGTCAAATGCTTTTTCTGCATCAATTGAGATTCTCATGTGTGTTTCCCTTTATTCTGTTACTCTGGTGTATTACGTTGAGAGATTTGTTGGTTGAACCATCCTTGCATTCCAGAAATAAACCCAGCTTGATTGTGGTGTACACTATTTTGTGCTGGATTTGGATTGCTAGGTTTTTGTTGAGGACTTTGTATCAGTGTTTATAAGGAATATTGGTTTGTAGTTTTCTTGTAGTGTCTTTATCTGGCTTTGGTATGAGGGTAATGCTTGTCCTCACAGAATGAATTTAGAAACTTGTTTTTTTTTCCTCTTTGGTTTTTTGAAAAAGTTTAAAAAAGATTGGTACTAATTTTTCTTTAATTGTTTGGTAGAATTCACCAGTGAAGCCATCTAACCCAGGACTTTTTGCCAAGAAATTTTTGATTACTGATTTAATACATTACTAGTTACAGGTCTATTCAGATTTTCTATTTCTTTGTGGTTTATATTTGCTAGCTTTTTTGTTTCTAGGTATTTGTTTCATCAAGTTCATTCCATCTGTAGGCATATAGCTGTTCATAGTATTTTCTTATAATCCTTTTTATTTCTGTAGAATCAATAAAAAAGTCTCCACTTTTATTTATGATTTTAGTAATTTGAGTCTTCTTTTTCTTTTTATTAGTCTATCTGGCTTAAGATTTGCCAATTGTATTGATCTTTTCAAAGGAGCAGCTATTGATTGTTTCTATCTGTTCTATTGTTTTTCTATTCTCTAATTTGTTTGTATGTGCTATAATCCTTATTATTTTCTTCTTTCTGTTGGCCTTAGGTTTATTTTGTTCTTTTTTTGAGTTTCTTAAATAATGATCTTAGGTTATTGATCTGAGATCTTTCTTGTTTTCCAATGTCTGCATTTATAACTTTAAATTTCCTCCTTACCACCACTTTCACTGTGTGCCAAAAGTTTGGTATATTATGTTTTCATTGTCATTTTCTCCACATATTTTATAATTTCTCTTGGGATTTCTTCTTTGATTCATTGGTGAAGAGTGTGTTAATTGTCATGAATTTGTGTGTTTTCAAGTTTTTCTTCTGTTACCAATTCACTTCATCCTGTTGTAATCAGAGAAGATGTTCTCTGTACTATCTATCTTTTTAAATGCAATAGGATGTAATTTGTGACCTAAGAAATAATCGGTCTTAGAATATGTCCACGTGCACTTGAGAAGAAGGTGTATTCTGTTTTTGTGTGGAGTGTTTTATATATGTCTGTTAGATCTAAATAGTTCATTGTGTTTTTTGTCTTCTATTTCCTTCCATATTTTATCTCTGGTTGTTATATCCAGTTTTGATAGTGGTGTACTGAATTTCCCAACTGCTATTGTAGAACTGTGTATTTCTTCCATCAATTCTATCAGCTTTTTCTTCACATATTTTGTTAGTCTGTTTTTATGTTTGTAAATGTTTATAACTGTTATATCTTCATGCTGTATTGAATCTTTTATTAATATCTAATGTTCTTTACCTTTTTTAAGCTTTCTAAAATCTAGGTCTGTTTTGTCTTATATTAGCATAGCTAGTGCTACTCTCAGTATCTATTTATACGAATTATCATTTTTCACCTTCACTTTGAATCTCTTTGTGTCTTTAGGTATAAAGTGAGTCTTGTAAGACGTCATGTCGTTGGATCCTGTGTTTTTACCGAATCCGCCAAGCTCCATATGTTGACTAAAGGGTGCAATCCATTTAATTTAAAATACTGATAAGGAAGGACTAACTTCTGTCAATTTTTTACTTGTAGAAATATAAAATTATATCTTTTATGTTCCTCATTATCTGTATGATTGTCTTCTTTTGTATTAAGTTAATTTCTCTTGTAGAGAAATTTAAATTCTTTTCTCATTTTTCTGAGTGGATTCTATAGCTGGTTTCTTTGTGGTTACCATGGAGATTAAATTTTACCTCCTAAAGTTATGACGTTCTAAACTGTTGAAACCAGCTTTCTGGTTCCAGCAGCACACAAACACTCTGCTCCTTTGCAGCTCCCTCCCAACCCCTTTGAGTTGCGGGCCTCGCCAGTGGTACGTGAATGTATTTATTGTGTGCCCCAACACATAAACTGGTCATTCTTTCATGCACATTAGCTATTTAAAAGTTATGTAGAAAACAACATGTGAAATGAGAAACCAAAATTACAGTAATACTAGGTTTTATACTAATAATTAAAATGTATATTAGCCTCTTAAATCATGTAAAAAACAAAAAGTGGATTTACCAAACCATTGTTATGGTAATATTAGCTTTTTTAATTGCCCATTTATTTATATTTATTGAGACATTTATTTTTTTTTTATATGCTTCAAGTTGCCATCTAATGTTCTTTCATTCCCCCTGCAGGACTCCTTTGAACATTTCTTGCCGTGTAGGCCTATTAGTAATGCTTTCCCTCAGCTTTTATCTGGGAATGTCTTAATTTTACCCTTACTCTTAAAGGACAGTTTTGCCAGACATAGGATTCTTGGCTTGCAGTTTTTTTAGCAGTTTGAATATGTCTGCCCACTCCCTTTGCCCACCAAAGTTTCTGATGAGAAATCTGTTCCTAATCTTGTTGAGGAAATCTGTGTGCTGGCCCTGGTTCCCACAGGCTGTGTTCCGCTGCTTTGCAAGTAGCTGCCTGCCAGGGGGCTGAGGGTGAGAGATGGGTAGCTGCTACTGTGCTAAAAGCTGAAATTAACTGCAATTTACTACTCAAGCCCTCCTTTGATAGTCCCAAGGCTTCAATAGACTCTGGAGTTCCAAAATAGTTACATAAGACAGATTCTGCCAGTGCAATTGTTATCTGGTGGAAAGTACAATCTATTCCTGGTGCTCCCTACTTTACTATCTTCTCAGAATCCTCTCCCATTTGGTTCTTTTTTATAGCTTTTTTATTTCTTCCCTAAGCTTTATTTTTTTTCCTTATTGATATCATATTTTTATTTAGCAGAATTATAGCAGTTATCTCAAAATCCTTTTCTGATAATTTCATTAACTGTTTTTTTTTTTAATTGAGATGAGACCCAGTTGAATTTTTTTTTTTAGAGAGAGGAGAAGGGAGGGAGAAAGAGAGGGAGAAAGATCAATGTATGGTTGCCTCTCACATGGCCCTCACTAGGGACCTGGCCCGCAACCCAGGCATGTGCCCTGACTGGGAATTGAACTGGGACCCTTTGGTTCCCAGCCCACGCTCAATCCACTGAGCTACCAGGAATCAAGTAATTTTTAATTGTGTCCTGGGCATCATGAATGTTATGTTTGGACTCTCTGGATTTTGTTATATTTCTAAAAAGTGTGCTGGTGATTTGTTTTAGTAGGTAATGAATTTGGCTGGAGTCAAATTGCAAACTGCTTCTTGGCTGGCAGCTTTCTTATTTCCTTGATTTTGCCTTCACTTTTGAATATCTGTAATTTCCCTGAATTTTTCTGTGATTTCCTAGTGTAGAAATACTGTGGGTTTTCTATTGAAATTTTAGCCACTTTGATGGTGCCAACTTCAATCTGCCGTCAAAATAAAACCCTAAAAAGTAAAAACTTATTCTATTCTGTTCTCTTTTTATCCTGTAGAAACTTAGCCATTCTGGAAGCCCCCTTTTTACAGTAGTTTCTGAAACTGTGGAGTTTTAAAATATTTTAATATCCTAATTTAAACTTTTACAGTATCATTTATTTTATATTCAAGTGCTGAATATTTTCTGAATATTCACTCTTTCCAAAGACTCCTTCAATCACTTTTCAGAATTGATTTTTTCCAAATTATATTTAGACACTGATAGAGTGATTTTACAAGTGCCAAAATATAATGTTTTTAACTTGGGCATTTAAATTAACCACCTCCATGGTTAACCTCTATTATGATGCTAAAAAATACACAGTTTATGAATTAGTTTTTTCAGTTTTCAGAATGGTTCAATGGGAATTTTGTCTCTGTAAAGACCAAAGATATTTAAACTGTGTTAGTAGTGACCTTAGAAGAAAAATCAAGGGAATACATTATTGTGTCAAAATTACCTTTATAAGCAATGCTTTTGGTGTTATAGGGCAATCTCTGCTTCCCTTTCTTCTTCTAATTATATCAGTTTCTCATTGTGAAAGAATTCCTCATTCCAAGCTACTCTATTATTTCTGGGATTTGCAGAAAGGTCAGTGAGTCTCAGGAGTGGCGATTACTTTTTCTAGCTGACATTTATTGATCTCATTACCTTCATGCTCATATTTCAAAAACTTTTTTATTCTGTTACCATTTCAAAGATGGCAGGAGTGCTACAGTGCTCACTGTATCAGAACTGTGTGTAATTAAAGTTGGTGCGGTGCTTCATCATAGTTTCACCGTCAGACCCACGGCACGTATTGTTTATAAATTAGATCGTTATAATTAGGACACACAATGCACATAAAATCAAGGCTAAATATGTATTCTAACACATATTTGATTTCTTTTTCTATAAATGAATATTGTAAAATGGGCATAAACCATTTGCCAATACTGAATGCTTCACTCAACTCTCACTCTTCCTAGTACTTAGTTTTAAATGACTATTTTCAAAGTTTGCAGTTTTCCATAAGCAGTTATTTCTTATGAAATCCTAAAATAAAGAATAATAAAGAGATATGAGTAAAGATGAACAAATAAAATTAAACATAAGCATCTTTAAGATATTTTTACTAAGATTGAAGTGTAGATGTATGAAATGTATATCTGTTTCTAAATATTTACTTCACAGTTCTAGCCCAATTTCACTTGCATACATTAAAACAAACAAATAAACTTTGAAAGAATGGTGAAAAAAATTTTTAAGTTATATTTGTATGAGGATAGGTGTAGGAGTAGTTTTGTCTTTTGTCTATTTAAGCCACAATTATACTTAGTGAATTCATCCTTCCTATTTGCCAAGAGTCTATTGAAATAGGAAAATTTAAGTTTTCTCTCTATGAGAATCAAAAATAGATCCAAGACATTGAGTTGTTACGATGATCAGAAATCTAATTTATAAACCTTTTTCTAGAGATTATGTTTTAGATTAATTTATTTATAAAGGGTTCTCATTTACAGAAGCACAAAAATTGTAGTTGATTGTCATGACCAAAACCACTCTTGGATAAGTCTGCCATTGTTTAAATATATAATATTCATCCTTTTTGCCACAGGTGCAACTCGTATTCATTTCTGAGCATTACTAATTTGTTTATTCTTCCTCCTAACTTGAGGGATCAGGTCTAAGGAAGCATGGTTTGCCTCTTACTGACTGACATTCATGGGTTTGAAAGATCTACTGAAACCCTTAATTTATAATTGTATCCATGTTTCTAGAGAATTTGCAATCTCTTGTTTCAATCATCTCTATTTAAAGATCACTGACACATTGTATTTGTCAGGCAAACTCCAACCTTATAGTTTGCCAAATACAAAGATATGTTGTTCATTTTGACTTCCCCATTGGGATCAGAAATATCTATCTATCTATCTATCTATCTATCTATCTATCTATCTATCTATCTATCTATTCATATTCTAGACAAGGAGTATCAAACTCATTTTCACCAGGGGCCACATCATCCTCTTGGTTGCCTTCAAAGAGCCAAATGTAATTTTGGGACTGTATGAATGTAACTACTCCTTAACTAGGGTCAAGGAGCTCGGCGCTGCCGCCAGGTAGAAACAAGGTGCCGGGCCGGATAAAACAAGGTGGAGGGCCGGATTCGGCCTGCGGGCCCTGTGTTTGCCACCTGTGTTCTAGAATGAAATCTCTACTAGCTATAAGAGAATATGCTAATTCCAGGGAATAAGTGTTTTCATGAACCATTTTGTAAGGTAAGCCTGGTATTTCCTGAAGAAACCATTTCTGTGTCTTTTCTTGTAATAAAGGAATTTTTTGTATTTTTCATGAAAAGCATGTTTTATAATAGCTGGATAATATAAAGTCTAGAGAATCTCTTTATAATGGTTAAATTTGTGCAGATGTGACATAAACTAGTTGAAAAAGTAAAGCAGTCTGTTTCAGTGACATCATGTCTTCAGGTGATGGTCAGAAATCAGCTCCCTCCTTGTCATTATATTATTGTGACTAAAACTGATTATTTGAAATCATTCACTCAGTAGCACCGTTGGTTAGGGCACCGCGCTACCTGTGTTGGAAGATAGGATGAATGTGCAGGTACCAGGGGCTGGTTTCTTCCACTGTCCAAAAGTAGAGCATTCGTATAAAACCCTTCGTATGCCAAAATGGCCCCAAGTGAAGACGTGATTACTATTAATTTATATGAGTTCATTTAGTTTACCACAATAAAAATGCTTTAATACTTCTAGTTTTACTCTAAGTGTAGCTCCCTTTCAAGCTCTCATATACTTTTCTGATATCTTAGGACACATCTTGCTAATGGATGCACAAAATTAATTAGGAGAAAAGCACAGATGCTCATAGACACAGTTCAAAGCTATGGTGGCTTGATACAGAGATGCTAAGTGTAGTTCCCAGGAAGGGGCTTGGCACTGCCTCAGTAACAGCTTGCTGGAAAACAAATGCTGAATGAATGCTATTTTTGCTTTTCACTTTTTTTTTTTTTTTTTGTAAAAGTGAAATCCTCTTTGGATCTCTTTCTGTTAGCGAACACAGGTACTAAGAGTCTTTCTTAAAAGCAAAATGGTGTCATATAAACTTTCAAAAGCAGAGGATACCTATACTGGGTGAGTCAGTTAGGGATATTATTTTATTGGTTCTCAGCAGCATTGAATGGGGTCCTATTTTATAGATGATCAAATCAGCTCTTGGTTAGTAAGTAGTACAGAAACTATTAGATCCAGGAACACCCGGATCCAAAGCCACTTGCTCTATAGTTATGCCTTCAGACTTCTTTGTTTATATACCTTTTGAATGAATTGTGAAAGTATGCTCCTCACACAGGCTTAAGTTGATAGCTAAAAGTTTTAATCAAAATTTTAAGTCATAACAACACAACTTGACATATTGTGAATATTTTATTTAAAAATTAATCTCTACATCACTCTCTTAAAAGTGTCCAGTTAAACTAAATACCACGATTATTTGAACCTCACAATGATTTCTTTTTTAAAACATATAAAGACATTTTTATGTTTAGGAATTTTATATACCTTTTTCTTCTAGATCTCTAAGTTTCATTCTACAACCTTCACAAAATTTTTATTTTAATGTAATATTTTATGTTTGACATGTTTTATTAATAACCCTATTATACTTCCCTACAACAAAATTGTGTGTATAGTTCAAAATTGATGTTTAAAATTTTCCATAATCATAAAGCTGTACAAAGAGTTATCTGCATAGTTAATCTGTCAATACAATTTGTATTAGTTCTCATGTGATCAGAACAATATAAATACATTAAGAGACTGATGGATAATCATTAAATATAAAAATATAATTGAATGGTCATACATTTCTAAATGAGAAAGATAAAACTTTTTAAATTCTTCATCTATAGATGAATATTAAGAATTAGGAGGGGAGGGGAGAGTATGCAGACAACTGTAATTGAATAACAATAAAGTAAAAAAAATTAGTAGAATAAGATAAGATGCAATCATATCTGTTGTTTTTTGTTTTTATGAATGTAAGACCTGAAAATCTTTTTCATAATTAAGTGGATGGGAATGGGAGTGCCACTGTTACTCTATTCCTGTAAAGTTTTTATAGATACATGCCAGAGGTCATAAAAATTAGTTTTAATGATATAAATGATTGATTTTGTGGGGGGGTGATTTTTTCAATTTTGTTAAAAGCGAAGCATTCAAATCCAACTGACTTGCAAAACAAGTTGTTAAGCTGTCATTAGATTCTTTCACTTTGTCAACATCGACACCACTGTTTCCATCTCACTTGCCCTTCTGTCTGATAACTGGGATAGTTCTACTGGCTAGAAACACACTGCATAGCAAGACTCGGGGTGGTAGGAGATAATTACTTCTTTTATAAAGGAGGAGAAAGTATTAGGAAAGGGGAGTTGAAAACAAAGAATGAGCAGAAACTCTTCTCCCTCAGAGCAGTGTCGGAAGAGTCCACACAGAAGCTGAGGATCTGAAGAGCATCAGTGTCCTTTGGAAACTTTAACCCTTTGGACAGTCTTTGTGTGCGCTCTGGTGTGTTTTTATCCGACCCAGTGTGAAGACCGCAGCTCTGTGCAACGCCATGGACTTTGCAGTCTAGTTAAAGGGAACTGGACCAAAAAAAGTGAAGGGATCAGGCAAAGAACATACATGCATCACCCACAGACACAAACAATGTGGTAATGGGCAGAGGGAAGGGAGTTGGGGGCTGGGGGAAGGTGGGCAAGAGGGGAGAAAATTGGAACATCTGTAATAGTGTCAACAATGAAAATAAAGGAAAAAAAAGAATAAACAGGTGAGATATTTAATTTTAATGAAACAATAAAAACATTTAATAAAAGTAGCTCAAGTCCGTAATAAACCCACATCACAAGATAGTTTCAGATTAATTGCAATCACATTGCATGTATTTTTCATTCAACGTTTTGCCAATAATATTGACTCAAACACTGGCATAACTGTATATAAACCAGGTTAAACTATAAAATTAGGTTGAAGAAATGATTATGGTTTAAACACTCAAGTTTTCAATATATTTTAGTCATATATTGGAAAAAGTACAGATATTGGTGCCCCTTCAGGCTCTCATACCAAGGTTGCCCTTGAACCAAGGGCAGAAGTTAAATTAAGCGAAAATTATCAGCTGTACCCCCCATCCGTGCTGTTTCTCACCTGTTCTTGCTGCCACTGAACCCCCTTCTTCCTTGTATGCACAAACTCTGTGAGCCCCACTTGGAGCTGAACAAAGATATATTTCAGCCTCTCACAAACATCTTTCTCTAAAATCCTTCCTGTACATTTCATGTTTCTCTTTATGTATTGTATGTTCTTGTTGGAATTAATCATCTGGTTTTCCAGAAGGAGCTCATAACAGGACTCCCTTCCAATCCCACCATATATCACCTTTGGATGAAGACTGGATTTTGGTGTGGTTGGTAGTGGTTCATTTTGCTTGCCCCATGATCTCTTCCATTCCACATTATTATAAATTATTCACTTTTCATCATCTGTCATAATTTGTTTTAAAAATGTAATGTTTTCATTACATTTAAGTAGAGACTTGCATATGGAAATATGGCCAAGAAGGGTTTTTTTGCTTAACTTATGTGGAACGCAAACATCAAAGTGATTAACATAACCAAGATGGTACAAATTATTTTCAGTGCTTGATTTGTATATTTTGAGAATATCAACTATCCCCTGCATGGTATAATGTTAATTGTTCTCAATTAATGTCTCAATTTGATCACTATCAACTTCAACTGGTCTACTGGACAGTGGAGCATCATCCAGCAAGAAATCTCCAGCATGAAACTTCGCAAACCATTTTTGACATATTCAGTCAGTCACAGCATCTTCTCCATATACTGCACAAATCTTTTTTGCATTTCATTTGTGTTTTCACCTTTCTTGAAATAATAAAACATAATATGCCAAAACTGGTGCTTATTTCCTTTCATCTTCAATATTAAAATGGCTACACAAAAATTCACCAATTTTGATAATTTTTTAATGCACACTGATATGACAGCAGTCACAGTACAATCTAACAAAATTGTTTCAAAGGAAGTTAAAGACACCTAAGCGCTACTAGAGCCAGCCTATGAAAAAATGGATGAACTTTTTGGCCAACCCAATATTTTTAACATTTGTGCAGCATTTTGGTTTAGGTATACTTTTGTTCGTGTGGAGAGCAGGACCAATAAAATGGCATTGATCCAGTCAAGATAGCATAAAGTATATAAAACAAAATGGAATCACTCATGTCAACTGAGATGGCTGCCAGTGAGCCATGATGCTTCGGTTCAAGAGAGAAACTACCTAAGTCATGGTAGACACATCTGGCAAGGAGACACACCGAAAATTTCTGCACATGTGATCAGAACAGCCATGTCTGCAGAGCAGACCACCCATAGATAGACCTTTGCCATCAGGGTTGCCAAGCAGAAAAGCCATGTACCACCAACAGGCTCCTGGGCAAATTCAACACTTGTGGATTCAGTGGTACCAAGACACTTATCAAAAGACCCAGAAGGACAGAGTACACCACTCTCAAGGTATAACTGAGACAGGCTCCAGAGCACTGCTGAGATAGCTGAGCTCCACGCACCAGTGTGCTGCCCCATGCCACGCTGATCTCCATTGGCATTGGCCACTGAAGGCTTTGCCCTGCTGGACTGGGGACTTTGTCTGCCCCACTGCCCATCTGGCTCTGGAGTGCCTTCCTACAAGACACTGACAACTCCATTGCCCATTGCGCTGTCTCCTGGACCTGTAGGCCGAGACTCTCTACTCAGGTTCATTATCTCCCATTGATTGCTATGTTTGATATGTCATATTTCTCTTAGAATGTTAGAGTGTGAATAGAGTATAAATGTATGTTGATATTCTACTTTGAGTGGACCTGCATTCAATAAAAGCTAAGTGAATAGCATGGTTGCTATGTGTGACTCTTGTCTATTCTTTGGTGCTGGGCTGTTCAGCAGGCAGCTAGCCAAGCAGTTGCCCAGCTGATTTATAGGAAAGACTATATCACAAACTTACACTCATGACAGTAGAAATAGTATCTTTCTTAAAACAAATTAAACAATTTTTTTCATTTAAAAGTTTAAATGAAGGAATTTAAATGAATTATATTAATTGATATAACTGAGATGCCTATGGTATTAGTTTCTGCTGTAGAGTAAAGAATTACTGCAAACATAATGTCTTCAAATACTGCAAATTTATGATCTCACAGTTCTGCAAGTCATAAATGCAGGCAAGAGAGACTGGGTTCTTAAGTGGCTGTGTCATCATCCGAAACTCAGGATCTTCCTCTAAACTGATTCAAGTTATTGGCAGAATTTGGTTCCTTGTTGGATGCCTTCTGGACAGATGACTCCCTCCATCTTCAAAGCCAGTCCTGCGTAACTTCCTGCATATGAAGTTTGTGTCCAGAATTTGATTATCCTTTACAGGAAAGCGGGATCATTTAACCTATCCTCACCTATGCCTAGGCCCACTGAGGATAATCTAACTGTGCAAAGTAGCATAGCCTGATTGCAGCAGCGACCACTCCATCCTGCGCACAAATCCTGCCTATGCTCGCAGGGATTGTATAGAAATGCACACCAAAGAGCAGAGATCTTAGGACCATCTTGGAATTGTGCTTACCGTAGTTCTTTTTACTTACGTAAACTTATTTTACAATTTATTTAGGCCTTTCACATTTTTTTAAAGGCATTTCTAAAGCTATTTTTTTAGAGCAGTTTTAGGTTTACAACAAAATTGAGAGGAAGGTGTAAAGATTTCCCATCAAACCCCTCTACCCACACATTATCGTTATCACTCATGAGAATGGTACTTTTTTGTGTACTTTTGTTTCTTATTGTATTTTTCCCATTATCATTTTCACCCTTATACCTTCACACCCTGCAATCACCACACTGCTGTCCATGTCCATGAGTCCTTCTCCTTTTTCTTGACCCCTCTGCTCCCTAGCTGCTCCCCCCAATAGCTGTCAGCCTGCTCTCTATCTATGAGTCTGTTTCTATTTTGCTTGTTAGTTCAGTTTGTTTGTTAGATTCTGCATATGAATGAAATCATATGGTATCTGTCTGTCTATGACTGTCTTATTTCACTCAGCATAATGTTCTCCAGGTCCATCCATGCTGTTGCAAAGGGTAAACTTTTCTCTTTTTTTTTTTATGGCTGCATAGTATTTGATTGTATAAATTTCCCGTAGATTGTAGGTGGCAAACACAAGGCCCAGGGGCCAAATCCGGCCCTCCACCTTGATTTTTTCATCCTGGCCCTTTGTTTTTATCTGGTGGCAGCGCTGAGCTCTCGCTTAACTGTTAAGGAGTAATTACATTTATACAGTCCTAAAATGACATTCGACCCTCTGAAGACAACCGCAAGGCTGATGTGGCCCCCAGTGAAAATGAGTTTGACACCCCTGCCTTAGATGTTTTATTCACTCGTCTACTGATGGACAATTGGGCTGCTTCCCTGTCTTGACAATTGTAATAATGCTGCAGTGAAAACAGAGTGCTTATGTTCTTTCAAATTAGTGTTTTGGGTTTCATCATATGAATTCTCCAGAAGTGAGACTGCTGGATCAAAAGCAGATCTTTTTTTTTTAGCTATTTCCATACTGTTTTCCACAGTTGCCGCGCCAGTCTGCATTCCCACCAACAGTGCAGAATCGTTCCCCTCTCTCCACATCCTCTCCCGCACTTGTTGTTTGTTGATTTATTGATGATGGACAGGGAATGGTACTTTGTTTTTAAACCAGTGATGAACCTAAGGAATTTTGCTTTGTGAAAAGCCTTAAATTATATAGTTTAGTTTGTATAATGTTTAAGAGAGCATATGGTGGTCAAGAACATAGGACTGAAGCCATTACTTAGATTGAAATCACAGCTCCTATTCTATGTGATTCAGGAAAAGCTACTAACTTTCCTTGCCTCAGTGTCTCATGTATAACATGGGACTAATATTACCACTTAGGACAATTTTAATGATTAAGTAACTTAATATTCATAAGGAATGCAGAGTCCAGGAGAATATCATTCAGTAAGTGTTCACTATTAATATTTATCTTCCACAGTTATGTGGAAGATACTTACTCTGTTTTAAAACCTACTCTCATATATTGAATCTATATTTCTCTGATGATATACTCTAATTATATTTCTCTAATATCTACTTCTATGCAATATCTACTGATGGGTTTATCAAGCCTTCACTATTATGCATGTCCTAGTTTTTATTAATGTTCTATTTATCCATCAGGCCTCTGTGATAAGTTCACAGAAAATTGAAGAAAGCGAAGAAGCCTGCAATGGAGAATAAGTGGAAAGGACACTCATAGGCAAAGGGAACACAGGCTCCTACGATGCGTGAGGGCCAGGTGTGTGCTGGAGAATGGAAGACATGCCAATGTGATGAGGAGTGAGGAACGAGGGTGGTAAAGGTGAGGTCAGAGAGAAGTCTTATTGCGCTATGTCTCGCGGGGTCTTGCAAACCATGACAAGGACTTAGACTTTCACTCTGAGGGAGTCAAAAGCCATGGAAGTTTTTAGACAGAGGCATGGCACAATCTGACATGGGTTAAAAGGCTGGCTATGGCTACTGTGTGAAGAAAGGACTTTCTAGAAGCAAAGGTGGAAGGAGAGATGCACGCAGTCGAAGTGGATGATGACAGTGGCTTGGACTACGGTGGTGGTCATGGAGCTTATTAGGATTAGATTATTCAGAATTCTTAGAATATGGTTGTATTTTGAAGAGAAAGTTGAGAGTATTTTTTGTTGGTTATATTTAGTTATGAGGAAAAGTGAAAACTCATAATTATGCCTCCAACATTTTAATCTAAGCAGGTTTTAGATCCTGACTAGGTTTTAGGCAGGATCCTGCTTAGGTTTTAAGCAGGATCCTGCCTAGATCTGTTCCTATCAGATTTTAAGCAACTGGAAAAATGGAATTGCCATTTACTGAGATGCGGACCCACAAGAGAGAAAGACATGGGGGAGATCAAGACCTCAGTTTTAAATGTGTTGAATGAAAGGTACCTGTTAGTTATTTAGGTGAAGATGTTAAGTAAGTGATTTGAATATATTAACTTGGAATTCAGAAGTGAGGTTTGGCTTTGAGCTACTAATAGGGAATTTTCAGGAGGTGGAGAATATTTGAAGTCGTGAGTTTGCATGAGATCATTCAGAGAATAGATGCAGACCAGGGAGAGAAGAGTACAAGACAGAGCCTTAGGGCATGCCAGCACTGCCCACGATGAACCGAGAGGAAAAGGGAGGACGAAAGGGAACAACCAGGGAGGAGTTATTGGTTTGAGGAGACAGTAGTGGATGGCATCCAACGAATGAGTGGAACACTTCATTAGATAAGAGCATGGACAGTTTGCTCATTCTGACAAGGGAGAAGGCACAGTGTTGTATTTGGCATAAGAATTTTGCTGGGGTTGGTATAATATAGACAGAGAACATTTTTGTTCTTTAAAATTTTTTATTGATTGATTGATTTTAGAGAGAGAAAGAAAGGAGTGGGAAAGAGAGAGAGAAACACAGACCCGTGGCTCTACCTATTTACACATGCACTTGTCTCCTTCTGCATGTGCTTGGACCGGGGATCGAACCCTTAAGCTTGGAATATGGGGATGATGTTCCAGCCAACTGAGCTACTCAGCCAAAGCAATGTTTTGGTTCTAGTGTAAATTGTTGCTTTGTAGGCATAGGAGTCGCTGCAATAATAGACTTCTATTCCCATGGAAGGAAGTGAAATGAAAAGAGTGAAAGTTCTCCACTTTCAGTGGAGAGCAGTGGCCAGAAGCTAAGGGGGAACATCACAGTGAAGGGAGACAGGTGAGGGCTCCAAACAGTAGGAAGGCTGAGTACACATATCCTACTTAGAGAAAGTATTTTCAAACGCAACAAAAACACCTCAAGAAACCCCCCATAACAGTCAAATGTTCAAGATGGGTTCAAGTTGTTTATATGATTCATCTAAGGTCGTCATCTCAGACCAGAGGCTAAATAATGTATCTATGAAGTTAGGTTAGAAAATTTAAATTTTATTATTAAACATTGTGATAAACATGGATAAGTTCACCTGCCCCCATTTCTAAGTAAGTAAAGAAAAAATATGATTTATTGGAGAGGAGTATATAAATCTTTGGAAAATATCATACTCAAACTAGAGTTAAATTATTGGCACTAGACACCAAACAGAAATACCTATTGACAGAAATGTAAATACTGTATTGATGAGCTTGTGAGAGTTTTTAGGTGCAACAAGACAGAAATGCCCATACATGCTCAACTAGAGGCTAAACAATCAATTGTAGCAAGACTGATTCAAGTCAACAAGCTGTACAATTTTAACAGACCATATGGAATATTAAACTTTATTTATGTTTGTAAGACAGATTTTATGGACATTGCCTCCACCTGCACCCCAATTATACACTACTATATGCTGAAGGGAATTTCCCAAGGGAAAAATTGAAACCTGTTAGTAATTTATGAAAAGGAATAAATTTGAAATTGAGATAGATTTGATTAACAAATTGGTAAAAACTAAAGAAATATTGATTTTATTTTCTATTGGAGACAGTATGGAGAAAAGGTATTATAATTTTTGAAGAGCAGTGTGGTAATATATGTTAAAATTTTAAATGGTTGAATTTTAAATTCAATTTATAAGAATTTATAAAAAAAAAATAACATGCCCATGGATGTACAAAGATGAGTGTGCATGTATATTCAATGAAGCATTATCTTGGATATGGAAATGACTTAAATGTATATAAGATTATTAAATAAGTTATGATATCTATAACCTCTGGATAACTGTTAGTTTATCAATTGAGAAAAAGTTCAGCATATACAGTTATATTTTTTCCATTTAAGATACAGAAGACTATGGTGAGTGGGAACAGTGGCAGCAATCTGTCTTGAGTACAGACAATACGGTTATTAAAAACAATAGAGAATTTCAGTGCAATAATAAAAGCAACTAAAAGTCAGTCTCTGCCTTTTATTATTACCCTGAGCTGGCAGTTTAAACAATGTGAGTCAAAAAATACTCCTCCCCTCTGGGGTAGGCTACTCCCATTGCACAACCAACACTTGCCCTTGATTGGCTATTGCAAAAGGTGAAAAAAAAATGAGAATAAGAGTGGGGAGGGGAATAGGGGAGAGAGAGTGAATATGAACAAGTGGTTCATTTGGGAGTGGTCCAATGTGTTTCAAATATGAAGACTTCATTTAAATTTGTGCTATATTTTAAAGGGTTTTATATTCCATAATTTGGGATTTGGCAGATAATGACCTGTGACCCAAATCTGACTATTGCTTGCCTTTGTAAAGAAAGTTTTATTGGAACAGATACACTCATTCTTTTTGACATGTCTGTGGTTGCTTTGGTTCTACGATGACAGACTCCAATGTTCAGTAGTTGCAACAGAAACTCTAAGACCTGAAAAGCTTAAATGATTAACTGTAACAACACAAACTGAAAAGTTAGAGCCCTCTTCTGTAAGTAATGGAATATTTTAATTATATTGAAGAAACATTTCTTTCCAATCAGGTTTTAATTCAGTTGTTGAATTATATATTAATGGCTATTTTGGTCACCAACAATTTCTATCATGTTTAACGAATTGTATATCAATTCCTAGTTTACACATTTTAGCATTTTTATGTAATTTATGAGAAATTTATGGGAAAGTTGTTAGCCTTTCAATTCAATAATTGAGCCTGTTTGCATGCTTGGGGTTCCCATGTATCCTGACTCTTTGTAAGTAACATGAAAGATAAAAGTATTTTATTTCTGCTCCTTTCTGTAATATAAACAGAATACCTGATGACCAGGTTGCCTACATAATTTTGGTGAATATGTCTTACCTGTCCCTATATTACAGTGCTCATTAAGTTCCAGAAGCAGAAGTACTGTTTATTAACAAATACATGACTTAATTTAAATTATGGAGTTGTCCTATGAAAGAAGTCAAGTAATTTACATGAGGCCACATTCATAACATACAGTTTAGGTTGTGTTCTTACTTGAAAATCCTTTATTTTTTATAATCTACCCACCACCACTGGCTTCAATATTTAAAGGTATGTTACACAACCTTCTTAATGGAATGTCTGCCAGTGAAAGGTATTCCATAAACTTCCATTGAATTGTGTACTTTCACAGAGAGTGGTAGGAAACCAAAGCTCCCAGGGTGTCAGGAAAAGGGGACTAGTGTTATTTGGTAGCATATTCTCAGAGAAGACCAAGTCCTTACAGTTTTACTGAACCTGGAGTTAGGCCCGTCCAGTTCTGTACAACTTACCCAATAGACAGTCATTTCATTATTTGATCTTATAAGTGGCACGTCACAAAACTACTCATTTTTTCTTTTAAAATTGTCTCCTTCTGATTCATTTCTTGTGGTATTAACTGCTGAGCACCTACCATGCATGAAGCTCTTTTCCAACCACAGAGGAATGTTAAACTAAACAAAGTCTCTGTCCCCAGAAAAATCCTAAATTCTACACTCAAGTAGAGATATTCTTCTTCTCGTCTCTCACTCTCCTTCCCTGCTCATGTGCTCGAATTTTTTCAGAACTATACAAAATCTTTTTGCTAGAGAATTCTGAGGAAAATGGCACCCTGAATGCTTTTTAACTCTCCACCTCCTCCTAAAAGTTTCTTTGCTGAGGGAGACAGCAGGAATCCTCTGCCACCCTCCGAGGGGTCAGTCCTTGCAGACCTGTGATTTCTCTACCGGGGAAAGTAGTGCCCACCTGCCCTTGCGGAGTTCTGGGAGGTGGGCTGAAACCTGCTGCTCCTCAGGACTGGCAGGGAAGCTGGGAGCTGAGACAGGGCTGCCTCTTAAGACCTGGGAAGATTCTCAATAGTTGATATCTGGTTTGGAATTTTGTTCTACAAACATTTTGAGTAATGTTTCAGAATTATATACCCCAGGAAAATATATGAATAAAAATAAAACAAAAATAGTAGAAAATGAAGCAAGAACACATTAGAGGATAAAGTGGGTGATGATTTCAAAAAACAGCAAGCAGATATGTGTACACACTGATGGTTGCCAGAGGGAAGGGGAGGTGGGGGGATAAGTGAAAAAGGTGAAGGATGATAAGAGGTACAAATTTCCAGTTATAAAATAAAGAAGTCATGGGCAAGTAATGTACAGGACAGGGAATATAGTCAATAATATAATAAATGTGTATGGTAACAGTGTGGTGATCATATTGTAAGGTACCATATTTTTTGGACTATAAGACACACTTATTTCCCCCCAAATTCAGGAGGATAATGGGGGTGCAGTGGTGGAGTGGGGTCACAGGAGGCAGGAGCAGGTAAAATATTTTACCACATTTTTTGCTTCAAAATTTTTTTTTCCTATTTTTCTCCTCTAAAATCTAAGCGCATCTTATGGTCCAGTACGTCTTATAGTCTGAAAAATATAGTACATAAACATAGATCACTATGTTGTACATCTGAACTAGTATAATATTATATGTAATCTATACTATAATAATAATTATTATTGTATATAATACACATAACCTCAAAAATCACATGTAAAGAAATAAACTAGCAGTTGCAAGGTGTTGTTCAGAAGACCTATCAATAAAGTAATCAGGCATTTACATGTCTTAAGAAGGCATACTGGAAAAACAATAGAATATGGATAAGATTTAGAGGGATTAGTTTAATGAGATACTGTGTTTAGCTGAACAGAACCTTCAAAAGATATAATTTTCCCAAGTGCCAATCAGTAGATGAGTATAGAAAAAAGCTGTGGTACACAATGGAAAACTACTCAGCCATAAAAAAGAAGGAAGTGTTACCCTTTGACACAACATGGATGGACCTGGAAGCATTATCCTAAGTGAAATAAGCCAGTCAGAGAAAGACAAGTGCCTTGTGATTTCGCTTCTATGTGGAATTTAATGAACAAAATAAACTAACAAACAAGAGAGAAACAGATTCATAGATACAGAGGGCAAACTGACAGCTGTCAGAGGAGAGACAGGTTGGGAGGCTGGGTGAAAAGGTGAGGGGATTAAGCAAAAAAAAACAACCAAAAAAACCCTCACAGACACAGAGGACAGTATGGTGATTACTGGAGAGAAGGGGGTAGGGAGGGAGAAGAGGATAAAGGGGGATAAATGGTGATGGAAAAAGACTTCACTTGAGTGGTGAACACACAATACAATATACAGATGATATGTTATAGAACTGAACACCTGAAACCTATATAATTTTATTAATCAATGTTACCCCAATAAATTCAATTAAAAAGATGTAATATGAGTGGAGCTAAACTAAATTGTATTTTAAAAAGCCATGTATTTTATATACATCAAACTTGGACAAAATGTTGGTGTCAGTATTTATCAAAGCTTTCCTAATTTAGACTAAAATTTAAAATAATTTTAACACATTTTCTTCATTCTAAATATTTAATTCAAATTATGCTTTCCATAATTTTTATAATACAAGCAAACTAAAGCAGATTTTACTCTTATAAATCACATATACATATGTAATGATGATTTTGCATAGATTGTAAATGACAATTGCATTTTCTTATGAACTCACAAAATCAGTGATCAGAGATTAAATCACTGCCTGGGAATGTCTACCAAATAATAAAATTTTCTCTGAGAACTTTAGAAATAGACAAATCTAATGAAAAAGAAAAGACACATTGAAATGCAAACCATGTTCTTCTTGAAAAGATCGATGTATTAAATATTTATGCAAACACACTAAATTGGCAAGTGTATGAAAACATTATTACATATTCATCACCTTCCCATCTCATCTTTTTGAAAAGAACTTCTTTCCTATAAAACTAAAATGGATGGCTATAAGTTTTCCAAAGTTAAGTTTTTTAAGTTGCATGGCGTGGAATAATTTATTTTTCAGAGTTTATATTAATTCACACAAATAACAAAATTAATGTTGAAACAAGAGAAGACTAAACATTTATTCAACATGGAAATAATCAAGTGCTGTTTCATTATCAACCTTTGTCCACAGACCTGAACTGGAGCCTCCTAATAGGAAAGATGTTCCCTAAGAGTGAATATTCACTTGAGAAATAAATGAGTTTTGTAGGTCATGGAGTCATTTAGCAAACAACCGGTTCGGCAGCAAAAGCCAAATGTTATAAGAGAATTAATGAATTTCTGAAGTATCTAACTTTTTCGAGAGTGTAATAAATTCTGAATGAGTCCACAATTTTATGATCTTTGGAAAGTGTCATTTAAATTGAAAATTAAATTGACTACACTTCTCATTAAAAGCTAGAGAGTTGAAATGATATTATATAGACTCTAAAAATATTCATGTTTAATATAAACTGCCTTTTGATGAGAATATGGTGTTCTATATCAAAGCTTCCTTCCTTCTCCACCTCTTCTTTGTCCTGCTGAACTCTCTGCTTTCATCTCTTAGAAATTTTCCTTACCTCATTGTTGATTTGCTTTTTACCACACTTCTATTACAACACTGTCTTACCTTTTCATCCCTCTGAGCATTTCCACCCCTCTGAGCATTTGCACAGCTTCTGTTACTTTCCTGCTTCTTCTATTTGCATCTCTTTCCTTTTTCACCCCCACCCATCTTTGATGTTTAAAACCTGCCACGTAATGAGTTTTGCTCACTTTGAGTACTCATGATTTCTGTGTTGTGAAAGTTTGTTCACCTTGTGGGGTAGGGTAACATGTGGGTTTTTGACTCTGTTTAATTTAACTTGATTATTCCATCATAAGAAAAAAAAAATCTGTATCATAGCATGGAAGAGATGGAGGAGGAAGAGAAAGAAAAAGAAGGTCAGCCTTAGGTGGCTGATTTTAAAAGAAACTTGGAATTGGCTGATTTTAAAAGAAACTTGGAATTGAACTCTGGCTAAAATTGACCTCTCCCTCTGTAATCCAAACCACTATTTCTTTTTTGTTTTTCCCTCAATGTGTTTGTTTTTATTGTATTTTTTCCATTACCATTTATCTTCCTTATCCACCCTTCCCCCACAATCATCACACTGTTGTCCATGTCCATGAGTCCTTTTTCCTTTTTGCTCAGTCCCTCCACCACAGGGATCAAAATTCTATTTCTGTGTGGGAATCTGTACTTTTTTGGGCCTTCAGCCATTTCTGCAGTCATTTTTCCTTTACTCCCCAAAGGCTTTCCCCGGAGCCTCATCCTATGTACTATCTAAGAGGTCCTCAGCCTCCTCCAAATTCCGGAAGATCTTCAGGGTTTTGGTTTTTTCCCGCTCAGCATTCATTGCTGGTCACAGGCAGCTGCTGAACTCTGGATTCCTTCTCTGTTTCTCACAGTCTTTGCACTGCGTTCTGTCCCCTGTCTCGGTTCTCCACAGGCACGGAATGCAGACCCTGCTCATTCTATCCCTTAAAGCACCATTCTTTTACGCAGAAACTTTACTGAAGACCCCTATTAAGGATGGGGATGAAGTCAGAGTAGCACAGCACCTCTGAGAAAAACTGTCATTTTAGTCTGGCAGCTTCTCGGTCATACACAACTCAGTCCTGCTTGCAAATTCGTGCCGCATTATTTTCTACCTAGAGATTTTTTCCCACATCCACCTCTTCTCCCCATTTGGGGACCCCCAGTTATGTACTCCTGTGATCAGGAAAATATTTTATATTCTTGCTACTTTATTATGCAGAGTAATTTCACTTTGTGTAATCGCTTTGTATTAGTTTCCCACAGCTGCTGTAACCATTTACCATAAACTTTGTGGCTTAAAATAACAAGTGTATTCTCTCACAGTTCTAGAGGCCAGAGTCCAAAAGCAAGGCGGCTCTAGGGGAGATTCCTTTCCTTGCCGCCTCCCCGCCTCTGGGGGCGCCCGGAATTCCTCGGCGTTCCTTGGTTTGCAGCGGCATCGCTCTGCCTCCTTCTTCACGAGGCCTTCTCTTTTCTGTCTGCTCTTCTGGTTCTTATAGGAATGCTTGTCATTGGATTTGGAACCCACCTGGGTAATCCAGGATGGTTTCATCTCAAGATCTTTAATTACATCTGCAAAGACACTTGCGCCAAATAAGGTAACATTCCCAGGGTCCGGGAGGTAGGCTGCGGGCCTGTGTTTTCAGGCCAGCTTCAAGCCAGGACACAGCGAATCTAAGCAGACCCAGTTTTCTTAACGTTCACAATGAGAGACAGACAATGGAAGTATTTTCTCAATTTAATTTAAAGAAAAAAGTAATCCTGCCCCTCAGAATGATTCTGTAATCCCTCTAGGGCTTTTAGAGCAAATTACAGTTAGATTTAAAATGACGTTTTTCTTCTTATTGAAAGACCCCAACACATTAAAATGGTTAAATAATGTAATACTTTGAAATATGAGAAAGTTTATACTGTTTCAAAAACTGAAATTAAAATGGTATATATTCATACAAATGCCATTACAATCTGTATATATACATGTACATGTAAAAATACAGATTTATAATCATCATATATGTTGTACTGTGTTTAATCTTAATATAGAATAAGCTTTTTCAATATTTTAACAATTTTCAAAAATTTTTTGTTTTTTAATTATTTAGAAAATGCTTAATTATTATAGTAATTACAAGTAAAAAAAAATTAATAGCCTAAAATTCTACCACACCAAAAAAAAAATCCCCCAACTTTGGGACACATAATTTTTATTTTTTATATACAATTATGTCCATATATAATATGAATCTATACCTGTAACTACATCTACATTTGTTTATAGTTTTGATTATAACAAAACTTGAACATATCATACTGTTCTATACTTGATTTTTCATTTCTCCATTTAATATTATACTTTTTATTTTAAATTGTTTTATAATAGTATTATCATTATATATAAAATATATGTATATAAAGTACATCATTGTTTTTATGTACTATAAATTATCATTGAAGATTATTTTTACTGTTAAAGTGAATACTGTCAATGAACACATTTTGTCATATATCTTTAAAAATGCATATAATAATTTCTTTAGGATTATTTCTCAAAGATGAGTTTGCTGGAATATAGAATACATATATTATGGCAGAGACGGATAGTCATCAATCAAAATCTCTGTTATCTGCTGCCTGAGAACCAGGCAGCTCATTTCCCAGCCTCACTTGCAGCTGGGTGTGGCCATGTGATTGACTGAATTCTAACCAATGGAATGGAAGTGTGGGACTCTGGTGCCATCCCTGGGTCAGGTTATTAACAAGCAGATCTAATTCCTCCAGGTCTTCTTTCTCCTGGGCTTCTGGCAACACAGGAATCAGTCTGAAGAACAGAAGAAACCTGTGCCTGTTAGGTACCATGGGGACTTTGGACCCGGAACATCTGTCTCAGGGGTTAGGTGACTGAAAAGTAAACTTATATTGTTTTTGAGCCCTTATATATTGTAGAATATTTTTAACATTACTGGTCTATATGAAGTAAAACATTCATTTTCAGGAGTTTTGATATATATTGTTAAATTACATTTTTCAAAGTCTAAGCAGTGAGGATGTCCTAGCTGCTTTTTAACGGAGATGATACAAAAATGTTTACAGCCAATTTTAATATTACCAGAAAAGTCCTGCCAACACTTTCTCGTGATTCTCCTGCACATACTCCCCCACATGACCCTTATAATCAAATATCCAATTTTCCTAAAACGTCTTAAGGGAGATTGTTAAGGCTGTGGTAAATGTAATATAATTCATCATTAAACCCATATATTCTTATACTTATTTATTGCTATATTGTTATGGTAAACTGTTTTCTACATATAGATGTCCAAAGGTAAAATCTTTCCTTATGTGATTTTCCCAGAAATGTGGGAATTCAGAGAAATGGTAAGAATAAATCTACAATTCTTCATATGGATTATAGTTTCCTTTTATAAGGAATATGTAAAGACAGTTGCATCAGAGTACACCAGTTTGACCCCAAAGTCATTATCATTGTGTTTTAATGTAAATGTTAATTTTTTTTCAATATAAAGAAAACAAAATGTTACCTCAAGGTTAATTTAATTGCATTTCTTCTGTATCAAAATTAATATTCAGATGAGTTTCTAAATGGATTTAACTCCTTTTAATGTAAATTATTATCTTCATCCTTTTGGGGTCTTGATTTGAATAGACTATTTATATTACAGATGAGACATCCTTCTAGTGATCTGTATTTAATTAAATTTTCTGTTTTTAAAATATATTTTGATTATGGTATTATAGTTGTCCCTTTTTTTCTCCCCTTTATTGCCTTCTACCCTGCATCCCCCTCCCTCCAGCATTCCCTCTCTTACTTCATGTCCATGGCTTGCACATATAAGTTCCTTGGCTTCTCCATTTCCTATACTATTCTTAACTTCCCCCTGTCTATTTTGTACCTACCATTTATGCTACTTATTCCCTGTACCTTTCCCCCCATTCTCACCCCTCCCACTCCCCACCAATAACCCTCCATGTGATCTCCATTTCTGTGATTCTGTTCCTATTCTAGTTGTTTGCTTAGTTTGTTTTTGTTTTTGTATTTTTTAGGTTCAGTTGTTGATGGTTGTGAGTTGTCATTTCACTGTTCAGAGTTTTTTATCTTTTATTTCTTAGATAAGTCCTTTTAACATTTCATAATAAGGGCTTGCTGATGATGAACTCCTTTAACTTGACCTTATCTGGGAAGCACTTTATCTGGCCTTCCATTCTAAATGATAGCTTTTCTGGATAGAGTAATCTTGGATATAGGTCTTTATCTTTCATGACTTTGAATGCTTCTTTCCAGCCCCTTCTTGCCTGAAAAGTTTGTTTTGAGAAATCAGCTGATAGTCTAATGGGAATTCCTTTGCAGGTAATTGTCTTCTTTTCTTTTTCTGCTTTTAAGATTCTCTCCTTATCTTTAATCTTAGGTAATGTAATTATGATATGCCTTGGTGTGTGCTTCCTTGGGTCCAAGTTCTTTGCACTCTCTGAGCTTCCTGGACTTCCTGGAAGTTTATTTCCTTTGCCAGATTGGAGAAGTTCTCCTTCATTATTTTTTTCAAATAAGTTTTCAATTTCTTGCTCTTTCTCTTCTCCTTCTGGTACTCCTATGATTTGGATGTTGGAATATTTAAAGTTGTCCTGGAGGTTCCTAACCCCCTCTTCATTTTTCTGAGTTTTTGTTTCTTCATTCTGTTTTGGTTGAATGTTTATTTCTTCCTTCTGTTCCAAATAATTGGTTTGAGTCCCAGTTTCCTTCCCTTCACTGTTGGTTCCCTGTGTATTTTTCTTTATTTCACTTTGCATAGCCTTCAATTTTTCCTCTACTTTGTGACCATACGCAACCATTTCTGTGAGTATCCTGATTATCAGTGGTTTGAACTCTGCATCTGATAGGTTGGCTATCTCTTTATTGCTTAGTTTTATTTTTGGAGTTTTGATCTGTTCTTTCATTTAGGCCATATTTCTTTGTCTTGGTGTACCTGTTATGTTGTAAGGCACAGGGACCTAGGTATTTGTGAGGGCAGGGCAACCCAGATCACTGCATTGTGGTGCTGTATGTGGGGGAGGGGTCCGAGAATGAACAATACCGCTTGCCCGGCTCTTGGCCAACTTTCAGTTGCTTCCCCTGCTACCCACAAGCAAATAGGGTTTTTCTAATGCTGATTTCGAGGTGGGTAGGTTTGTGTACATTCTAGGACCCTGTAGGTCTCTCCATGAAACTCTCCTGTGAGGCTGGGAGTTACATCTACCATTGCAACCCCCACAAGTTTTTGTAGCCAGAGGTTTTGTGCTTATTTCCCTGTGCTGCAATCCTGGGTTTCAAGGTCTATCTTGCTCCTCAGTTGTTCCTCCCAGTTTATTGTACACAAATGCGGAACCGTCCAGTCTACCAGCCACTGCTTCACTTGCCCCCAATTCTCTAGCTTGCCCTGTGTCCTCTTTGACCTGACTGCTTTTCTCTGCCCCTCCTGTTGGGAACTTACCTGCCTGGTTTCAGAAACTATAAACCCCCATGGCTAAGGCTGAGTAAAAAGACCTTGGGACCATAAGCCACTAAGGAGGCAAAGTTTATCTTCTTGGCAGGAGCACTGCCTCTGCCCCTGTTACTTCACCCTGCTTAGCCCCAGGTGGATGACTGGATAGCCAATGATGGGTAAGATTCCTCAAAGGAGGGATGACCTAAGGCAGGCACAGTCTCAAAGGGGCTCTCCAGGAAGGATTTGGGGGGGCAATAGAAAAAGGGGGTGATGGACCCTCACCCCTCGGCTTTGACATAGTCTGAGTCCTCATTCTGTCTTCAAGAAGTCTGATAATCTCTTGGCTGCCTTACTTCCCCTGTCTGACTTAAGCCTGAAACAATGCCAGAGGAGGGTGCAGCCCTTTGCTGGAATGGGCGGGTTCCCTGGGGCAATCAGGCCTAAGAAAGAATGTAGAAAATCCTGTGAAACCTGCTTTTCTAAGAATACCTTCAATTTAAATGATAAGGGTCCCAGTATAGAATGAGTTTGTTTCACCAAAGTTTTATGGCCCTTTAGCTAACTAACCCTGACTCAGAATCAGCCCTCAGAGTTCTTTGTATGTTATCTATTGTTTGATCCTTACTGCCTGACAATGACTGATGAGCTTTACGTATACACCCTGTATTCCTATGCAAATTAAATCCAATAAAAGCCCATTGAGGAACAGGCTCAAGGTCCTTCTCCTTTGAGAGATTGGCCATCTTTCCTCCCCATGCAGATCATGTCTTAGTAGACTTATTCTCATCTGTGGTGGCCAGGGCCGGGCGGGGGGGGGTGGTGAGGAGGGGGAGGTGGGGCTCTGCGGGCAGAGGCCCCCCCCACACACACACCTCCTACTAGTTTGAGTGAATGTTTCTTCTTTAACTACTTGGTTGTCAGACTTCTAAACAGTTCAGTTTTCTGGCAGTTCTCATTATTTTTCTTTTTAAATTTGTTGTTGTCTTTCTTTTGGTTGTGTGAGGAGGCAAAGTATATCTACCTACGCCTCCATCTTGGCCGGAAGTTCTAATTAAATTTTCTGTGATTTGTTTGTACTTAATTCAACAATCCATCAGGAACTTAGATTGATGTTGGGTGGGTGAGCTGTGAGTCTAAGTTAATTTTTCCACAAATTGCTAATTAATTATTGTCCTTTATTAATTAACACTCCCTTCTCTGTTACTTCCATATGTTCCCTGTGTCAAATAAAATTTTTGTTATGAAGTTTCTTTCAGACATTTTTACTATATCTATTTGTATTCATACTTATCTTCAATCTAGCAGCATACTGTTTTGATTATCAATGTTTTAAAATGTGACTTGATATCTGATTGAGTTGGCAGCTCTGCCTCACATTTATTCACTAAAAATGTTTCTTATAATCTCTCTTATTATTATTTGCATTTTAAAAGTTTTTTAAATGTCAAGGAAATAATTGGAAACTATTTTAATGGGCATTGTATCAACTTCACAGAACACTTTATGTAGAACTACCTTTTAATTTTTTATTTTCAACTGAGGACATTTTTTCATTGCCCTTAGAGAGAAGGGGAGGGAGGGAGTAATGGAGAGAGAAAAACATTTGATGTGAGAGAGAAACATCAATCTGTTGCCTCCTGTACATGCCCAGACGTTGGATTGAGTGAAATAGATGGGGGAGCGAACCCACAACCCAGGCATGCCCTGACAGGGATTTGAACCTGCAGCCTTTCAGTTACTAGATGATACTCCAACCGACTGAGTGAATCCAGCCAGGGCTAGAAGTACCTTTTAAAATATAGTAGTCATCCAATCACTAATTTCATTATAGGAGAATCATAAGATGCTTGAGTATTTCTCTTAAAAACAGGTAGTTTCTTATTGAGGTATAATTGACATAACATTATATTAGTTTCAGGTGTATAATATGATTCAATATTTATGTATTGTGAAATGATCACCACAATAAACCCAGTTAAGCCACATATAGATACATTTTTTTCTTGTGATGAGAACTTACAAGACCCAATTTCCTAACTACTCTGAAATATGCACAATCATTAGCGACAGTCACCATGCTGTACGTACAGCCCCATGACTTACTCATTTTATAACTGGTGAATTTTTACATTTTGACTCCCTTTACCCATTTCACCTATTCCCCCATCTCTTATCTCTGGGAACCATCAGTGTGTTCTCGATGTGCTTGAGCTTCTTTTTGTTTTGTTTTGTTTTTGAAAAACAGGTATTCTTTTAAATGAGAACCAAGAAATATGTTATTATTTTTTCTTAAAATAAAAAGTACTATATGAGTGGTTCTCTCTTATTTTTAACTTTAAATATACATATACACTGTAGGGGTTTTGCCTTACTGGAAATATCACCAGAGGTATGTCCATCATCCCTGATAATTGCATTGGTCTTAACGTTCTGCCTTTCTTTTAATATGAAATCTAAAATCCTTGAAGACAATTAAATGCAATGTCTTCCAAAGCTCAAGGGTTATAATAAAATGTCTGTTATTCCAAGAAGTCAGGATATGGAGCTTTTTTTTTTTTCAGGAAGGGAGTTATATTTATATCTGAAGTTAATTAGATAGTATGCCTTATAACCAATATGATCTAATTCACAATGAAAGTATTTTATGAAAAGATAAAGACTTAAATTTTCATTAAGACCTTTGAGGGTTGGCAGTTTGCCCGTGCAGTTGATTTGCATGAAGCATGATTAATGATGACTAAAGAAATAGTCTTATAGGTTGAGGAGATGAAAAATTATCCTAATAAAAACATTTTATAGGATAAGCATATTAACAACAAAAAACCCCAATTCACTGAAATTTTGTGGCATAAAACAACTATGTGAAATGTTAATAAGATAAACTTATTAGTCTTTACTAGCTTGATTTGTTTACCCTAGGCATGAAGATTTCCAGACAAATCCTCATGGTTCCCCTCCTTTCTAGAAACTGCCCAAGATCACAAGAAAACCAGTTGAGCACAATTTAGCAGCACAAATGCAAACAGTACAAAACAATTCATTTATAAATCATTGAAAATGGGAAAAATAGACACAGTAAGAATTTATGTTTTTGATATATCATTATTAAATTTCTAGACTACATTCTCAATTTCCTTTCCTTTGAAAGAATGACATCTTTGAGAAGACCAGATCCATTCACAACTCAAGCAGGAGTTTTTATGTGGCTGATGGCATATCTGTTCTTATATACCTCCCATATAATATAAAAGAGCCCTGGGTCATATGACATGAATGATTAATATATGAGTTTATATTTGAAATGCAAATTATGATACTGTTAATGCAAAATAACATTAATGGAATTATGGAACTTATATATAGAATGAATGCATTGTAGAACTCATTTATTTCAACTATGGTCCTTGACCCAGGTAGAGTGGTTCAATACAATCTTTATTCTGGTTGGGTTACTATGAATTTTTTTAAGTATGGGAAGAAGATTGTGACATATTTAGCATTTTTACTTGTAATAAGGGCACGTGTGACCTGTATGGTTACACAGGGTGTCCTGTGTGGAAGGAAGCCACCCTTGGATTAATGTTCTGATACTGCTCTCCTAAACTTCTTCATAATATTTGAATAAGAGCTCATGCCTTTGCATTTTGCACTGGGCCCTGCAGATTATGTAGCTGTTTTGTCTGTAACCAAATACTGTATCAGTACTCCCTAGTGTTAAAATTATCACTATGTTTAATCCAAAAACCTCAATCCTCTGTAAAAATGTATGAGCTATTCTCTCTTCTCTACCTTCTTATTCTTTAAGTTCAGAAAGAGAATCTCTCCAGGTGAGACCAACGTGGTTTTCCTATGAGTCACGGGACTTTTGTTTTTGACTACAACAATTTTCTTTTTTAAAAAGCATGCAAATACTGTTACTGTTGCAACTGCAAGCTACTTTACATGCCTGCATATTTCCCCCCACCAACAGAAAAAATACACTAAATACCCTTATTATATACTTTACCTAGATTCAGTGATTATAAACATTTTATAGCATTTGCTCTCTCTCTCTCTCCCCCCCTGCCCCATCTATTTTCTCACACATACACATTTTCTTCTATTTTTACTTTTTTTTTGTTCTTAATGTTTTTTTGGTATGTTTTTCTTTTTATACTTTTCTTTGTTTTTCACACAATTTCCTTCTGAACCATATGAAAATAAGTTACAGACATTTTGACATTTCACCTCTAAATAATTTAGCATGAATCTCTTAAACATCTTTACCTGCTACCTGCATAGCCTTGGTGTCACCCAAGATGTTCTAGCTCAATACAGTGATACTCTCTGATATTATTCCAATTCAAATTTTTCTAATTATCCCCAGATATCCCTTAGAGATTTTTAGAATCTTAGCATACTATCTAGAATCATACATTACACTCAGTTCTCACGTCTCTAATTTAGTAAAACATCCACATTTGCTATTTTTCCTCCAGAGGATGTTAAGTTTGACGAAAGTAGAAGCCCCTGTGACTTATCCTTCTCTGATTATCCAAAGAGGCTGAATGATATAGGATAAAAGGCACTGTGGTAAAAATAGTCCATGCTTTGAGTTACACATGCATGAATTCTAGCTCTACCACTTAGCTCTGTGACCTTAGATACAGTAGCCTTCAAATTCTCTGAGCTTCAGATACGTTACTTACATCAAAGCAACTGTTGCAGAGATGAAATGGCATAATGTATGTAAAGTACCCAGCATGTGGATGGCACTCCATTAATATTTCCTCTTTCTATCTTTCCATCAATTTATGCTGATAGTGAGTTTTTAATATTGTTTTTTTTTTTTCAATATGCAGAATGGGATTGAGAGGAAGAATAAAAAGGAAATTTTCTGTCTGCTGGTCTTAAGAACCTATCTTGTATCATCTCCAAAGTGATGAAAACAGATATTACAATATTTCAAGCATTCTGAAATTCACTTGGAATCTGAAGGCTGTAAACAGTACAGTGTATTTTAAAACTGTGGCACCTGCAAATCCGAAATGGTAGGGTTTGGAAAAAGGCACTTGTGTTAAAATAAGTGGTTGCTGCTCTAGACGGTGACATGGCAGAGTTCCAGAATAAACAGAAGAGGGTCTCAGCTACAACGAATTACACTACCGTCCTTCCAGACTCCACTGGGATTCTGGGTGCTAAAAGACACAAGGGTGCTACATTCCCTGACATTTCTCCACAGTTTGTCAGCTTGGCACCATAACTTTAGGGACACTGAAGTGAGAATACCAAAATGCTATGCAAAACAGCAGGGACTCCTGTTTCTTTGTGACACTCAGCTGCAGTCCTTCTCCACCTCCTAGGCTTGGGGACTCTTCCTGCTGAGGAGGGAGGGGTGTGAAATGGGATTAGAAATTTATAAATAGGTCTTATTTGATTAGTTGTATTTCTCTGAATTATTGTGGGAAAGCTGTGTCTTTCTGTTAATGCCTCAGAACACCTCAGTCACTATCAGTAGTTTCTCTATGATACAGTTTTAATTAATCCAAAACAATGAACAGCAACCTTTTATTTTTACTTGAAGATATATCCCAGAAAATACTTTTTAAGTAAATATGTGAGGTTAGTTTGATTTCTTACCATTGGCTCTGTATTCTCACAGTTCTCAGTATAAATTTAGCTGTCTCACTTACTGATGCCCTTTTGTAAAATTAGTTATTTAATCTAAGTCTGGGAGAACCTTATTCTAAATTGTTTTCTGATATTGATGAAATCACCATCCAGATCTTTGTTATTTGTTATGTTAGGAGGAAGTATTCAAAATATGACACTTTTTGCATAAGGGCCACAGGACCCTTTAGTTGCCCTGAACCCGCTCTTCACCTCTGGTCAGGCTCATTTCCTGGGGGAGAAACCACTGTCGAGGGTTTTAGTGACGCTGCTAAGAACGGAAAGCTCTCCCGTGCCCTCTACCTTTTTGCTTTTCTTCTCTTCCTCGCTTTCTTTCCCTCTTGGAATTCCTTAAGCACAAATGGGATTTCACACCTGAAAGTTTGTATTTATTTTTAGATTTGCCAATGTGAAAATACTAAAGATCTTCGTCTGTTTACTATGGCTTCCTATACCTGTGCAGGTAAAATATGTGTATAAGAAAGAGGTCGGAAATAGCAGCTACCCTTAGTAGAAAATTTTGCTGACAGTTAAGACCTACAGAAAGGAAGGGCTGGCACATAGGTCCATGTGGCCGGGGCAACTTGGAGTCAGGGACATGGTAACAACAAATGTCTCATGTGAGTCCCTTAGTGATTATGGCATGGCTGGCCAGTTCCCTGTGGTGTTGAGTGACAATCAAGTGCTGATTAGAGGCAAATATGAAGAATGAATAACTATTTGGAGACATAAACTGAGTCAGATATTAGGTAATTGAAAAATTTTGCTCTTTCTTATTTCAACACTTTAAACCTCTGTTCAGTTAAATATTAGGGTAAAGTGAAAAGACCTATGAAAATGAAAAAAGGCCAATATGAGAAAGTAGATGCAATTAGTAAAACAATAGGGTGATTTAGAATGAAAGAAAAGAGATGGAAATGTGCTTGGGAACGTTTGTGGAGTTTCTGAAAACTTTCTCAAAAAGCATATTCCTAGATGAACTTATTTTCTAAAGTTTATAGCTGTTCATAGGCATACTATTAAAGTTTATTTTAATGACAGTATTACAATGTACCTGTAGCCTCATTTACATACACAGTCACATGCTATATAACAATGTTTTGGTCAAACAGGGACCTCATGTAGAAGCATGAACCCCTAAGACTACTATGGAGCTGAAGAATTCCTATTACCGAGTATGTGGTAGCAGCCTCAGCCCAGTGCACTACTCACGTGTTTGTGGTGATGCTCGTGTACACAAACCTACGCGCTCCCAGTCACAGGAAAGTGCGGCGCACAAGGTGGCAGTAGTAGGCTACACTTTCTGGGGTTGTGTAAGTGCCCTCTATGGCATTTGCACCATGCTGCATATCTGAGAACATACCGCTCTCCTTAAGTGGTGCATCAGTGCACAGATGACAAAACTATAAAATGAAGATCTGCTTCCACGTGTGGCCCTGTGGTGGTCCAGTTCAGCAATGGAGGTGACGGCCCATCCTTGTGGTTCTGGGCTGCCACAGCTAGGACAGCCTGGGTCAAGTGGCACCACAGTGGGGAGAGCTCAGTTCCAGGGTGGAAGATCCTCACCCACTGCATCCTGCTTTCCAGGTTGGGAGAGAGCATGATGAACACTTTCCTGAAGAGCATGAAACATAGCAGTTCATTGCCTACCTCCATCTCTGCGGCAGGTCCTGCCCCGCTCCTGGGAAGACGGTAACCCTAATGTGAAGCCACTCCTCACAGGTGAAGAAAGTGAATAAGGAGAACCCGGAACACTACCCAGGAATTGGTTTGTACTAGTGCTAGCCAGCAGTGGTTTGGACTATTACTCTGCACCTGGGCCAGAAAAATGTACGGGGCTTTAAGCTCCCTTCTGTACTTGGATCAAATGACCAATGGACTGATCTTCTAACCCTTTGCTTGTGGCAGAAGAGGAGTATAAGTACTCATTTCTCATTGATGTTTACCTAGGAATAAGATTTCTGGGTCATGGAATAAATATAACTTTATCTTTAGTAGATATTGCCAAGTAGTTTTCAAAAGGGTTTTTCCAATTTAAACTCCTACCTCAGTGTGAGAGAATTCCAGATCCCTGCCATCATTTTGTGCTTTGGTTTTGTAAACATTCATCATTCTGGATGATGTGTCGTGATATGTCATTGCTGTTTTGATTTGCGTTTCTCTGATGCATAATTAAATTGAGCATCTTTTTTGTTTATTGATGATGTCAATATCTTTTTTGTTATAGTGCTTATGAAGTACTTCTCTTATTTTTTAAATATATATATGTATATTTGTATTTAATTGTTGTTCAAGTACAGTTGTCTCCATTTTACCCCCACCATTCCCCCCCATCCCAGCCATCCCCGTTCCCCACCCTTGATCCTACCCCTCTTTGGTTTTTTCCAAGCATCCTTTGTACATGTTCCTGAAAACATTTCCCCCTTTGCTCCCCATTATCCCCTCCCATCTCCCCTCTGGTACTGTCGGTATGTTCATAATTTCATTGTCTCTGGTGATATTTTGCTTGCTTGTTTGTTTTGTTGATTATGTCCCAGTTAAAGGTGAGATCATATGGTATTTGTCTTGCACCACCTGGCTTATTTCACTTAGCATAATGCTCTCCAGTTCCATCCATGACGTTGCAAAGGGTAGGAGCTCTTTCTTTCTCTCTGCTGCATAGTATTCCATCATGTAAATGTACCATAGTTTTTTGATCCACTCATTTACCGATGGGCACTTAGGTTGCTTCTAGCACTTGGCTATTGTAAATTGTTCTGCTATGGACATTGAGGTGCACAGGTTCTTTTGAATAGCTATTTCAGGATTCTTAAGATATAATCCCACCAGTGGAATTGCCAGGTCAAAAGGCAGTTCCATTTTTAGTTTTCTGAGGAAATTCCATACTGTTTTCCACAGTGCCTGCACCAGTCTGCATTCCCACCAACAGCACACTAGGGTTCCTTTTCTCCACATCCCCTCCAACACTTGTCTGTTGCTTTGTTGATGATGGCCATTCTGACTGGTGTGAGGTGGTATCTCATTGTGGTTTTATTTTGCATCTCTCTGATGGCTAATGATGCTGAGCATCTTTTCATATGTCTCTGGACCCTTTTTATGTCCTCTTTGGAGAAATGTCTGTTCAGCTCCTTTGCCCATTTTTTAATTGGGTTGTTTGTCTTCCTGGAGTGGAGTTGTGTGAGTTCTTTATTTTTTTGGAGATCAGATCCTTGTCTGATGTGTCATTGGCAAATATGTTTTCCCATATGGTTGGTTCTCTTTTCAAATTCTTTATTATTGATTTGTAGGAGTTTTTTAATATATGCTAGATATAAGTTCTTTATTGTATCTCTACATTGTCTGTATCTTCTCCCAGTGAAGTTTGCCTTTTCATGAACATATTGTTTTTGTTGAAATTCCCACAGTATATAAAAAAAGGCCTCACTCTGTCAGTCACTAAAAATTAAATAGTGGGAGATTTTATATAAAAATAAGGATTTCTGATTTCTCTTAAAATATGATGAAGATTCTGCAGCACCCCACTTGAGATCTCACATCCCTGAGACTCTATAATCGCTGCCCACATGAGATGCCCACCGTGGTCCCTGTGTTTCCTACAGCAACACAGCTGACAGGTTCACATCACCACCTGGTCCTGTAGGCGCCCAGTATGGGACCCTGTTCTAAGGCCTCCATTTTCCAAGTCTGAGTTCTGCTAACCAGACCTGTTTTGACTGCATAGGCTTAATCAGTTTATGGCATAACAAATGTCATTTCTGGGTGTCATGTGCTTCGGAGTGTCAAATCTCTGGCCATCAAATAATAAAGACTTTAGTGTGCATAGTTTCCACAATAGTTAGTTTTTCCAAAATCAGACTATAAATCATGGAATTTGGGGAGGAAAGCTAGGAGTTCAAATACTATTTAATAATAGTGGAATTATTTTAGTTTAAGTAGAGTAATTACTGCAATTTGACCAAATGTTTATTAGGATGCAGACCTAATAAAACTGAAATATTGCCCTGGTTGGTATAGCTCAGTGGATTGAGCACGGGCTGGGAACCAAAAGGTCCCGGTTCGATTCCCAGTCAGGGCACATGCCTGGGTTGCAGGCCAGGTCCCCAGTGAGGGCCATGTGAGAGGCAACCATACATTGCTGTTTCTCTCCCTCTCTTTCTCCCTCCCTTCCCCTCTCTCTAAAAATAAAAAATAAATAAAATCTTTAAAAAAAAAAAAAAAAAAACTGAAATATTGCCACTAAAATTTCAGGATTTCTCATAGTATGTGTATACACACAAACATATATAAATCCTACACAAATAATTTAACCATGTTATTAGTAGATTAAAATGGAAAACATGCATTCACATCCCAAATATTGATTAATTTTTGCATTAGCAAGGAATTGCGTTAGTGTTAGCACCACAGACGTGGACAAAATGGAGAAGTTCTCTGCTCTCATAGTTGTCATTCAAGAATGAGAAATACATACACAAGAAAATGTTAAAATGTCTAGTCGTTTAAAGTGGTAAAAAATAGGTTTTTACAGTAATCAAAAGTGTGGTATTGGCAAAAGAATAGACAAATATATCATTGGAACAGATTAGAGAGCCCCAGAGTAGGCCCACACAAATATAGTAAACTGATCTTTGACAAAGGAAAAAAGGTAATACAATGGAAAAAGGATAATGTTTTCAACAGATGCTGCTGGAACAATTTGATATCAGTATGCAAAAATATATATGATTCTAAACACAGACCTTACCTATACCTTTCACAAAAATTAAGGTAGATCATGGACATAAATGTAAAGTGTAAAACCATAAAACTAGAAGATAACATAGAGGAAAATCTAGGTGACCTAAATGTGTTGCTGACTTTTTAGGTACAACACTGAAAGTACAATCCATAAAAGAAAAATGGATGCATTAGACTATTAACATTAAAAACTTCTGCTCTGCAAAAGACACTGTTAAGAAGTGAAAAGACAAACCACATACTGGGAGAAAATACTTGCAAAACACATATCTGATAAAGGAATGTTATTCTAAATATACAACAAAGTCCTAAAACAATAAGTAACCCAATTTAAAATGGAAAAGTGATGTGAACAGACTATCTATATATCTATATATCTATATATATATATGCACACACATGGCAAATGAGCATATGAAAACATGCTTAGCATCATATGTCATTAGGGAATTGCAAATTAAAACAACAATGACATGCCACTACATACCTAATAGAATGGCTAAAATCCAAAACACAACAGCAAATGCTGGCGCAGACATGGAACAACTGCAGCTATCACTCGTCCGTGGTGGTAATGCTAGATAATACAGCACTTTGGAAGACAGTTTGTCAGTTTCTTACAAAACTAATCATAAAGACAAAGGTGGGTAGGATTGAAGATGGGAGGTGAGGGTGGGTGGGG
>PVJI01003186.1:0-24039 GCA_004026765.1 Micronycteris hirsuta
TTTTTTTTTCTTTCTTTCTTTCTTTCTTTCTTTCTGGAAAGTTAACACAAACCAGAAGAAGCCATATTATACCCAGCAGTGTTAGGCTTAATTCACCTCTGCTGCTTCAAAAAATGTCAGTGCAACTTTGAGATTTAAATATCACATTTTAAATATCAGTAAACTCAGAAAACCTGGATTTTTTTCTTCCAATGTTAACTCATCCTTCTGACAGGTTTTAGCCTCTTTGGCGTGCCTGCTCCCCGATTGTTCTGCCTTTCTTGTTGCTGCATGGTAATACCAAGATTTTAAAATCATAAGCATACATTGCATTTGTAGTTAGAGTATTTTGGGGAGTTTGGAAAGATTGTCATCCACTTGTTATGCTTATACACATTTTTTTCTAAGGTGATGTATAATTTTATTGAAACATGTCAGCATTCTTAGAAATATATACAAACCCCATCATTCTCTTCTTGGGTTATAGGACTTCCACATTTAACACTCGCCTTCATTGCCTCTATTTTAAGTGGTAATATGGACATGTTAATATATAACACAATATATTACTTTTCAACTTAAACCAAGCTAACTTAAAATGCCTCTAACTCCTCATGTCCTATACTCATTGTCTTACAATTCAAGCTTAAGTATTATTTCCTCTCTTGCTTCTTGCTAAAATTCTGTAACAAATTTTTCCCACAAAGTATTTTTTAAAGAGTTAGTCTTATTCACAAGTGTTCCTCTAGAGCCCCTGCCCAACAGTGTTAATATCGGTCTTCCTGTCATCCAATATTTCCAATTGATTTTCAAAACTCTGTGTGCTTTTTTCTAGGAGTCCAAATCCTTAATAACTTTATTTCTGTTTCTGCCAAGCTGCCCTCAGAGCTGGTGACTTTTGTGGGTTTTACTATGAAGTGTTTTCCTAGCTTATCTTTCTTTCCACATGTGGCTCATAGCTGTTTGGGGCACCTGTGGACAGTTGCCCACATCCCTCAGCGCCTCAGTGGGGTCTCTGTTCCTCTGCCCCAGCTGCCTTCCCCAGCTCAGGGCTCAGGGCTCTGGCCTCCTCTCACTTCAGGAAGCAAGCCTCCTCTCACTGTTTATCCATGCGTCCCTCAGGGCACTGCATATGGTGAACTTCCTTCTCCACTCAGCAGCCCATTACACCCTCTCTTTTTCATATCCTGCCCCTTTCAAGTTTGTATTGTCTTTCCTTTGAAGGACACTGATACTTCCCACAATGGTTTTCAAGTTGGACATATGAAACCTTCATTTCCCTCCTCTCCTTCTCTACTTCCTTTCTGTGTTTATTAAAATAATGCCCCCCCCCCACACATACACACACGGACTTCAGATCGGCTTCAGAGAGGATGACAACTGTATTTTCAACACATTGGCCTGATTATCATGTAAGACCATGGACAATCTCAACAGAGAAAACATGGAGCCAAATATAAAATATAAAATATAAAAGACACGGAGCCAAATTATATTTGGCTGTTGGAAGCAGCCAAATATAATTTATTTATTTTTAAAGAAATTCAGAATATTACAAAAGCTGCTTGACACAGAAAATTATTCTCTTATCCAAAGTTTGATTTTTCTCCCCCCCTCTTCATTATTTCCTCATAATTTTCTTTAGCCTATTCCATAAAATGTTATCTAGAGGTTAGATGTATCTGTAAGGATTCTCCAGAGACACAAAATCATCAGGACATATATAGAGAGAAAGAGTAATTTACCTTAAGGAATTGGCTCATGAGATTGTAGAGGCTTGGTAAACCCCAAATATGCAGGGTAGGCCACCAGACTGGAGAGCCAGGGGAGAGTTGCCATCCCAATCCCAAGAACTTCTGATGGTAGAATTCCTTCTTGGTCAGAAGAGGTCAGATTTTGTTCTATTAAGGTCTTCCACTGATTTTTTGAGGCCCAACCACATTATGAAAGTAATCGGCTTTAATCAAAGTCCACTAATTTAGGTGTTAATCTCATGCAAAAAGACCAGCAAAGAAATTTCCAGAATAATTTTTTATCAAATATCTGGATACCATGGCCCAGCCACAGTGACATATAAAGTTAATCATTGGGATTACCAAACTGTGTTCTATAAACACTAGTCTTTTGGACTAAACACTGGATTAAACTGATTTTTCTCTCAGGTATTTGCTTTTATTATTAAAGGGAGCAGAATGAATGTTAATATGTGCTGAACACCTCCTAGATGTCAGGAGCTCAACAGTCACACTCTCATTTAATTCTTATGACAACTTAATGAAATAGATATAACCAGAATTCTTGATGTAACAATGTTTTATACAAAAAGATTTATTGATTTAAGATATATTACTTTTTTTCAACCTCACACTTTAAGGAAAAAAAGACTCAAACTCTTCATTAAAGTCTTTGCCGCCCTGGCTGGTGTGGCTCAGTGGATTAAGTGCCAGACTGCTAAAAAAGAGTCCCCGGTTCGATTCCCAGTCAGGGCAGATGCCTGGGTTGCAGGCCAGGTCCCTAGTAGTGGGTGCATGAGAGGCAACCATACATTGATCTTTCTCTCCCTCTCTCTTCCTCCCTTCCCCAGTCTCTAAAAATAAATAAATAAAATCTTAAAAAAAAAAATAAAGTGTTTGCCATCATTAGACAAGTCACTTTTGAATCATCATTAGACAAGTCAGTTTTGAATCATCATTCTAACTTTGAATATCAGCTATATTTAGATCTAATTTATTAGAGATAGGGCACTTTAATCCATTATTTTAACCCACAGAATATCAGAATAGTTTTTTATTTTAGTTATCCAATAGGGCTGCATTTATCTTACATTTTGTGAAATGTGATTTAAAAGTTCTTAAGTTTAAGACGTAATAGAAAGTCCTTTGCTTACCTCTATAAGCATCCAAAGCCAGAACTGACTAAACTGGTTTCAGGCTATAAAGTTTTCCCTAAATGGTATTTTGTTGGAATGGTACTTTATTGGAATAATAAAAATGACTGAGGGAGCACCCAGTAGAAAAAAAAGTTAGCAAAGAGTAAATATAAGACAACTGCCTTTTTTTTTCTTTTGAGTGATAACTTGGTGGTTATGAGAAAGGAGGAGGGATTTTGCCTTACTCTCTGGCACACATGCAATAGATTTGATCAAAGTCACACAGCAGTTTAGTTGATACTGGGTCAACACACCCTTTAGCCTTGAAGGTCACCAGAGGTAAAGCAATGCTCATGTATTCCAAGGCAGAAGTAGAGAGGTAGGAAGAAAAGCACAAGAAAATTATGGTAAGGGAAAGGGTAGGAGGTAAAATAATAGCAAAGTCCCTATGTTGGGGCAAGTAGATGATAAACTCTTCAAGGTCAAAGCCGTATTTGCCATTTTTGAATTCTCTAGAACAGGGTTCCACAAACTATGGCTGTAAGTCACATCCGGCCCACTGATGATTTTTGTCCATTAGAGCCAGACCATTAAAAGTGCCCTTCTGCATAGACAGGTCCCACACTCCGTGCCAGGGCCTCTTCCACAGGCTCTTGTAGACATACCTCACATCCATTCAGCAGTGATTTTTGTAAATGTCCTACTGACTTTCATGGAGTAATACTTGCTTCTCCATATCTTAATCGGGATGACTACTGAGGAAATTATCTTTATATTACTTTGATATCCTCAGGGGAAAAAAGAAGATTACATTCACCAAGATAAAAACAAGTTTGACCTACAGGAGATGTTTTTAAGTGCACGTGTCAAAATTTACTGAAGAATGGGAGAAAACATAAAACCCTGGTATAGAGTCAGGCACAGGCATGATAAGAGCCACTGACGAGGTGTGACACATGAAACAAAGTGCTTATGTTTCTGAGACCACTTCCTGGTCTGTAAAATGGGGCCAATAATATCTACCTTCTACCTTCTGATGTTCTTATGAGGATTAAAGAGCCAGGCACAGCACAGGGGTATAACAAACCATATTGAAACTGAGTGGTTAAAAACAATTTATAATTTCTCACCATTGTGTGGTTATCTAGGTAGTTTCACTGGTCTCACCTGAGTTCTCCTGAGCTTCCTCAGTCACTGCCCCTGGCTTCAGGCTGCGTCAGCAGGGACAGCAGGCATGTCTCCAGGGTGGCCCATCCTGAGATTCACTCCATGGCTGCTTCAGAGCACTTCCAGGCATGAGTTTACCAAGTTTCTGCCTCTTCCACAATTGCTGAGGTTTTATAGGCCCAAACAGACCACACCGACAAGCCCCGAAGCAACGTGGAAGCAACTTTTTCTTCGCCTTCTGATGGGGGAAGGGCAAAAGTTCACAGCCTTTTCCAGCGACGGCTTCTGCTCAGGATGGTGCTTAGAAAAGGACAGTGCTGTGCTTCTCCCTGTTGCTGGCTCTCGTTTCGCTGCTGTACTGCAAACAGGAAGTGCTATGGCATTGCTCCCTTTCTGAGTGTCAGACACTGTGCTCCGCCCTATGAGCAGTATGATTGCTGCGCCATTTCTAGTCCCATCTTTCAAATTTTAAGAAAGCTAAATAATTTGCCCATGGTTATGGCTAAAAAAGGGTGCGGCAGGATCTCAAACCCAGCAGTGTAGCTCCAGGGCCTCTCCCAGCCCCCACTGCAGCCTCTGCAATAAGTTATGTCCAACAGGGTCACAGTGAGTTTGGCAATGCCCCTGCGCCCAAGAGCCCACTGGCCACGCAGCAGCTCTAACTGCAGAGCCTGGGATGCAGCCTGGGTTTGCAGGTGCCAAAAGTTCAGTAGGAAGGCAGCACCCTCCCTACTATGTCTGTCCAGTGGGACTGGATAATTCAACAGCCTGGAAGAGTTTTCTTTTCAAGCACTCCAATAATGGACTTCCCGGCCCCATAACTATGAAAGGTAAATGTCTGTTGTTTAGGCCACTCAGTCTGTGGTGTTCTATTCTAGTACCCAGAGCTGACTAGGACAGGCAGTATAGTCCAGTGGCTAATGGCATGCATATTGAAGTAAAGGAAACTTGTATTTGAATGCTGGCTTTGTCACCTTCTAGTCATATGGCACTGGGCAGAGCATTTGACTTCTTTAAGCCCTGTTTCTCACCAACAAAATGGACATGGTTGGCCTTTGGATAGTCCTGGGTAATTCTCCATAGGCTTGCTTTTGTTCTATTCTCAGGTTTGTATTTCATGCAAGTTCTCCTAGTTTGTATCAAATACTATCTGCTTTCCTGATACTGCAAGTACTTAGCTCTGAGCCTGACACATAGTAGGTCCTCCATTAAGCACCATAGCTTAATCTACTGAAATTCAACCAAATTTTGCATTAACTTCTTAAAATATGGATATTTCAAAACTAATTTTAGCATAAATTATGCAAAAAATTGATATTGATGAAAAGTTCAATAATATATAATCTGATGTGTGGGCTCAGGGTGTATAAAATAAAATAACATTTCGGAAAAAGAAAAACAGTTATTCTAACTTTGTTTGTAGGATGGTGGTGTATTAGGCATGCTTACATCAGTTCTCTGTGTGCCAGGCCACGTGTTCAATGGTTTTTACCTTTATTAACTTTTCCACCACCTCACACAACTGTCTGAATTGTCATTTTATTTTGTGGAAGGCAAAATTGAGGAATATACATCACCTAGGCAGTAAATGGCAGAGCTAGGATTACAACACAGCCAGTCTGGCTCCATAGTCTGTGCTCTTGACATCACTGAGCATTAATGATGTAAGTCTTACCCCATTAGGTGCAGTGTATGTTGTGTGTTTGGTCTGGGAAACCAGGTAAAATAGGAGAATTCTACAAAAAGAAAGAGTTTCCATGACACTCAGACTTTCTTACACTATTTTGGACCCTCAGGTGGTTGGTTGGTTGGTTGGTTGGGTTTTTTTGTTTTCTTTTTTTCTTTCTTTTTTGCCTCTTTCCAAGTACACAACTGTGTCCAAGATAGTTGAGTTTCCAGTCTGACTGGCTGGAAAAAAAAATATTAACTTCCCTTCCTAAAAATCAACATATTTTACCCAAGGGAGCTTTCATAATATGTTATCTCTATCTATAAGACTGATCATTTTTCTAATAACTACCCAGGCATTTTTGTTTCAATCATACCTAGAGAAGACCTGAGCTCTACTCCACAATAATGGGAATAGCTGAGATACTACTCTCATTAAAATAATGATTCTATAACACAATGACAGATAAAAGAACTTTCTTTTTATTCTACTCAAGTCTGGTTTTACATAAAAATAGACCATAACTCAGAGTCTGTAATGTGTATGGAAAGGTTATACTCATTACCTTCCAAATAGTCTGAGCTAATAAAAACTATATTTGTTACAACCCAAATCGATTAATCGGCCTTAAGGGCTTAGCTATGTGTTACACTTTTCAGTTTTCTTATAATTAAATTAACATAAAATAGTCTTCACAAATAAATGGCTGTTTCAGAAATAGTTAAGCTCTGTTTAACGAAAATAGCTATTCTATTTACATGTGGAAGGGCTCAGGTAGATCTGGGAAGTAAAAAGAGGTACTTCTTCGGAGAGTGTACTCTTGATCCAGAGATTAGCAGAAAAATGCCTTCTCATTTGCACTGTTGAGACCCCTGGTGCTCCAATTGGTGTCCCAAGAACAAACCCAGGGTGAATGTTCTCTGGACCACTCTCCTGCTCTTCACTGGGTGCTCCCAACCATAAGCCAGTGGGCACAATGGCAGGTGACCTGTCTAGAAGTCCATTAACAAAGGTTCTGCTGCCACTTCCTCAGCTCCTCTTCCCTTTTCTTCTCCAGAGGCCTGACCTCTACATATTTGCTTTACAGATAGAAATTCTGTTAGAATGTTGTTTCCGCTTGTAAAATCTTTTATTCGGGAATTTTATCAGGTGCTATTTTATTACTCTAGCCCAGATGTGCTCACCACAATGAATAAACAATGATGACTTAACTCTCTCACCTGTAAAGGTCTTAAAAAAAGGAGTTGACGCCCCAGAGCGGGTTGAATTCTTTAAGTATAAGGATCCTCATGAAGCTAATTAATTTCAGATTAGCCTTTTGTTTTAGTCTTTAAAAGTTGTAAAAAGAGATGAAAAAAAATACAATAGGTTATGTATCCGTTGCCATTTGAAACGATCAAAAGCTGAGATTTTTTTCAGTTCTAAAAGTCAAGATGGAGAAAACTCACACGGAAAAGAGATGGCAGCTAACTAACACCAGCTGGTGCTTAGAGGCAGCGGGCTAGGTGTGCACTAATCATTTTTACTCGCTTGAGCTCATTCAATTTACAAATCTCCCCGACTAATTAGAAGAAACTACACAATTTAGAAATAGACAAATAAAGATCACAGAGCTAATGTGAGTCAGAGAGTGCTTTACAAACCCAGAAGTAAGGAGATGCCCCACAAGTGGTGGGAAGCCAAGGATGGGCCTGGAAAAGCCCTGGGTTGAAGTGTCAGTGAGAACCTGAAACAGAATGCCATCACTGGTAAAATTTATCTGCAAGGATTTTGGAGGAACTCTAAACAATACAATCAGTAGCTATCAAACTTGAGTCCTCTTCTTTGAGCTCAGTGGTTGACTGCATGGGCAGAAATATAAACACAGAGGCAGCCCCTGGTATATCATTGTGATTACCTTCTTGAAAAGAAATGGAATATATCTTGATCATGTTGAGGCAGACAGTTCTGATTAAACTTCTATGTGCCCTCTGCTACTGCCCACCTTTTGGAGACTCAGTCCCCATTAGCACTTCCACAAAAGATTGAGCAAGAAAAACAGTGATGATGTTCTAGTGAGTCCATTCTGCAGCACATCAGCACCTTTTGTTGAAGGTTTGATGAGGGGGGAGGTGAAAGTGACTCTGCTATCTAAATTATACATGGAGCTCACCTATTTATGGCACTGCAACTCCTCCTCATTGTGGATGAGCAAACCCTGGCCATATACTTAGGAAGACTAAGAACACTTTAATTTAAGGTGCCTCAGTCAGGTGAGTAGATGAGAAACATTGGAATTTGCATTTTATAGCTTCCCCCTTTTAGTGTATGTGGTAATGAAGTTTATCATCTTTATCTTCCAAGACCCATACAGAGTAGATTGTCAATATGCACCTGCTTTGAGGACAGGCCACGTGAGGACATATCAAGAAGTCAGTCACCTGCAACTCAGGAAGAGAGTGCTCACCAGGACCTAGATCAGCCAGCACTCTATCTTGGACTTGCAGCCTCCAGAACTGTGAGAAGTATTGGGTGGGACAAAAAGTTCATTTGGTTTTTTCTGTACGGTGTCTCTAGTGGTGTTTAGTTGTCTTGTACTTCATTTCAAAACAACTTTGTTCCATTGTATTGTGACAGCTGTCATATTAGTGTGCATTTTTTAAAAACATCAAAATTGATTAATTTCTATGTAGCCATTTTAATATTGAAGATAGAAGAAAATCTCAACATTTTTTGGCATATTATGCTTTACTATTTCAAGAAAGGTAAAAATGCAACTGAAACACTGTAAAAGATTTGTGCAGTGTATGGAGAAAGTGCTGTGACTGGTGGAACATGTCAAAAGTGGTTTGAGAAGTTTCATGCTGGAGATTTCTCGCTGGATGATGCTTCACACTCTGGTAGACCAGTTGAAGTTGATAGCGATCAAATTGAGATATTAATTGAGAGAACTCAACATTATACAACACAGGATATAGCTCACATACTCAAAACACCCAAATTAATAAAGTTATTGGTGAAAATATGCATTTTATTTTACAGAAAAAAACATATGGACTTTTTGGCCAACCCAATAAATCTTTGTTGTTTAAGCCACTGGTCTGTGGTGTTCTTCTGTGGTAGCTGTGCTAAGACAGAGGCCTTGCTAAGACAGACATGAGTCTACATGGAGAGCAGGCACAGAGCATGCACTTGGCCCAGGCTACCTACCTCACACACACACACACCTTCCAAAGCTTGTGCCTGCAGAGAATGTCTGAGATACCATTTAGGCAGAGTCATTCCTGACAAAACCACTTCCTTTTTCTACATATGAGGCCACGGTAGGTAGAGTCTTAGAAAGAAACAGTTGGATTAAGAGTGATGAGGAGTGGTTACACATGGCCCATTCAGGCTGCTATAACAAAAATGCCATAAACTGAGTGGCTAAAAAGGAACACTTATTCTGACAGTTCTTGAGGCTGGGAAGTCCAAGATTTAGGTGCCAGTAGGTTTGGGGTCTGGTGAGAGCCTGATTTCTGATTCGTAGACAGTTGTCTTCTCCTGTGTCCTCACATGGAGGAACGGTGAAGAAGCTCTCGGGAGCCTCTTTTATAGGAACACTTGACCTTATTACCTCCCAAAGTCCACCCTCTTTCTAATACTATCACAACGGGGATTAGGTTTCAACATATAAATTTTGAGGGAACACAAACATTCAGACCATAGCTGTTGTCACCAGAGTAGAGCCTCTCACTCCATCCCTCCTGGTGGCCCTCTGCACCATACCACAGTCCAGGACATGGGGACAGCAAAGCCTGTAGAAGTGCTTGGAGCAACTTCTCCTGGGCACCAGGAGAGCCCTCCCTTTCTGCCACCCACTTTTCCCTTCTTGACTTTTCTGCCACTTGTCTGTGTGGTCCTTTCAACACATACAGGGCTGACTGGCATCTCCCTGGCCTAAAGTGTAGCAGTTCATCCCACTGATCAAAACTAAGTAACTCCTGGTTCCCTGGGCATTTTCTTTTTTGAAGCTTATTTTTAACTGCAGTGCTAATTCTCAGTTTCACCAGAGACCAAACTCTCTGGGGAATTCAGCATTAAAGTCTTCTTCTCATCCCTAGAGCTGATATGGATACGTCCATTCTGTTGTATTCTGAGAGAAAGGACTCCATTCCACAGACCCATGGCGGACATGAAATTAGGCCACACTTAAAACAAACAGTGTCCCAGGCAGTGTGGGAGGAAAACATTGACCTACATACTAGGAAACCCTGAAGCCTTCTATTTTAGATCCCGCAGCAGGCTGAAATTCCTTCCTGCACACCTGTGACATTGGTACTAAGAATACTGACTAAAAATCAATTGTCAGAGTTAAAAAGGACCCTCAGTATTATCTGGCCCAGAGATTACAAAGTAGGGATGCACATCAAAATCAAAATCAGCTGAAGAGGTTTTTCAAAGTGGACAAGAGAATTTAATTCTCTAATTTGAGTTGACTTGTAAAGTAATTAAAATGATGCCAATGGATTCCATTTTGTGTTATTTTGTTTGGGTAAACAGGGAGAGGAGGTTATCTTTATTATTGTTATTTTCTGCAAAATGAAAAGCACAAATCCTTTCTGACATAGTTCCCCCTCTCACTTTTTCCACAGCATATGAATTTTTCTACACCCTCAGAATCTTCAATTAAGTAAAGGAGGCCAAAAGTGAAAGAATGGTGGGGGCTCCTATAAGAAAAAGGAAAGCTGATGAAGGTAAAACATTTGATCTGCTTTTCCTCTCCTTCGAGAGAGACCCTGTAACATTCTTCTCCTGCCACTTCAATTGCTCATTCATGTCATTTCTTTGCTTCATTTGCCTTTCTCATCTTACAGATTTTTCCCCTTTACTACTTCTTTTGGTCCTGTTTCCCTCTCACCTTCCTATTCCCCTCTTAAATCCTCCTGGATAAAAATGAAAATGACTTTACCACTTGGTTTTTCATGATGTAAATAAGGATCTAAACTTTAGAAGACACACAAAGGTGGCTTTGTCCCTACTTCCCCTCCATGTCACTCCACATAAAGTGCAGATCAGTGATACGCAAACCTCTGTGAACCTGAAAAGTCACCTTCGATGGTTGACAGAATGCAGATGTCCAGGCCTTCCCTCCGTAGAATTTTATTCAATAGGTACAGGTGGTGTGCTCAATTCTAAAGCAGAGCACTAAGTGATTGTAATGCAGGTCTCCCAAGAAAGACACAACGAAGAGTCTGCTGTGGACATGGAGCCTCAGATGCCTCGTTCTTCCCTCACTGCAAAACACCCAACTACCCATTTGTACAGCAAAGAAAACCATCAACAAAATAAAAAGACAGCTACCAAATGGGAGAAGATATTTGCAAATTATACAACTGATAAGGGGCTAATAACCAAAATTTAGAAAGAACTCATAAAACTTAACACCAAAACAGCAAACAATTCAATTTAAAAAGGGGCAAAGGACTTGAATAGACCTTTCTCCCAAGGTGGCAAATAGACATATGAAAAAATGCTCAATGTCACTAATCATTAAAGAAATGCAAGTTAAAAACACAATAAAATATCACGTTACACCCATAAGAATGGCTACCACCAATAAATCAACAAACAACAGTTATTGGTGAGGACGTGGAGAAACAGGAATTCTAGTGTGCTGTTGGTGGGATTGTAAATTAGTGCAACCAGTGTGGAAAACAATACGGAGATTCTTCAAAGAATTACACATAGAGCAAATCTACTTCCTTGTATTGATCTGAAGGAAACAAAAACACTGATTTGAAAAGATTTATACACCCATATGTTCATAGCAGCATTATTTATAACAGCCCAGATATGGAAGCAACTTAAGTGTCCATCAGTCAATGAGTGGATAAAAAAGCTGTTACACACGCACACCGAATATGATTGAGCCATAAAAAAAAAAGAATGAATTCTTGCCACTTGATACAACATGGATGGACCTAGAAGGTGTTATGCTAGTATAATTAGTGACAGAAAAACAAATATCATGTGACCAAACTGTGGAATCTAAGTAAATAAATAAAACAAATCAAAACAGAAACAGACCTATAAATACAGAGAACAACTTGATGGTTGACAAAGGATGTTGGGCAGATAGAAATTTAAAAATTAAGAAACAAACAAAAAAAACCCATTCAACTTAACTACCTACTCTGAACTCTAGATGTCTCCTTTGGTCTTCTAGGGCATGGCTAGGGACCAGATGAGACCACATAAAAGGATCATGTAAAGCACTAAAGACATAGGCAATGTCAGCAGCTTTCTTACTAAGGTATTCCACATGTATTCTTAAAATCCAACTCTTCTGAGAAGCGTGATTTTAAAACAAAATAAAATGCTTGTAGAAATTCAACTTATGCCTTGACATCAATGTTCTCCCACATAATGTCAGACCTGAGCCTCAGAAACTGTAGACGAAGGAAGTAGTTTTCTTTGAGGCCCTTCTACCTCTATCATCACGCAACTCTTCAACTTGTTGCAAAAGCCACCTTTGTAAAAGACAACAGTTTTGACTTCTTTCATTCCAATCATCTTGGTGTAAGGAATAAATTCAGGAATCAGCTCCACCTCATCTCACCAGTCTCACCCCCCAGCATCTTCTGCTTCGCAGGCTATGTTCACTGTTCCCTTCCTACTCTCTTCATCAAACTCAGTCCGGGTCTGACACCCTATGGCGGGCAGGATGAGCTTCTCACTGCTTCCCAGTCCTCAAAAACCCTCCCCCTTCTTCTCCTCTTGCACTGCCACTCACATGCGATGACCCGCTCAAAGGCCTCGTACAGGGATGACCACTGGCTCTTTTCTGGGTGTATTGGTGGTCCGCATTTTGTACTCTGTTGCTTTTTTTTCTTTTTAATTTCCATGTCTATCTCATCCACTAGGCTTGGGATGCTGTCTCGACGAAAAAGGTTGTCTGCTGGACCCCTGAATCCCCAACACCTCATCTAGAGCCTCAGTTATAGGTAAACAGGCTCTGGACTTCTGTTTTCTTAGAGGAGAAAATAAGAAAAGTATGAGAAACACCTGAAAATGGCATGAAGAAATCTATTATACAAAGCAAAGATTTGAGGCCTTTCATTCCATGGTTTTATCCACATCTCCTCCCCCTCCAACTGTTGCAGTGGTCATTCCTTTAACAAAGGCAGTCTGACCCTCCCTCAGTTTAGTAGTACAGATTGAGAAGAACTGAACTGCTCTGTGTCTCAGGGAAAGGAATGTAGAAACAAGTTCCCAGACTTTTCTAGGTCTACCATGCTCATGGAATGTAAAGTTTTAGTGTATTGCTTAACACATAGTCAATAACCAACAGATATTTATAAAATATCCATACATTTTATTTTTTTTAAAGATTTTATTTATTTATTTTCAGAGAGAGGAGAAGGGAGGGAGAAAGAGCAATGTATGGTTGCCTCTCACATGGTCCTCACTGGGGACCTGGCCCGCAACCCAGGCATGTGCCCCGACTGGGAATCAAACCGGGACCTTCTGGTTCCCAGCCCGCGCTCAATCCACTGAGCTATACCAGCTGGGCAGAAATATCCATACATTTTAATCCTTTATTATACTGTTCTAAACTTCAGTCATTGTTTATATGGTGTTGTTTGGGAATTGGTGCAATGAGAGAGGAAACTGATTTATTCTAAATTTTATATATCATTTCAAAATATAAATTATTTGCATTTGTGGTTTGTTTTATTCTTAAGCAGTATATTAGTTTCCTAGTACCACTATAGGAAATTATTACAAACTGGATAATTTAAAATACAGAAACTTATTCTCTCGTGGTTCTGGTAGCAAGAAACCCAAAATCATGGTGTTGGCAAGGCCATGCTTCCCTTCAAGCTCTGGGAAGAATTCTTCCCTGCCTCGTCTACCGTCTGGTTGCCAGCAATCCTTCATGTTCCTCAGCTTTAAATATATTGTTCCAGTCTCTCTCTCCATTTTCACACGGCATTCTTCCCTGCTTGTCTATCACCAAATTTCCCACTTCCTATAAATTAGATTTTGGGCCCACCCCAATCCAGTATGATTTCCTGATAATTTGATTATATCTGCCAAGACCCAATTTCCAAATAAGGTGGCATTCATAATATTCCAGGTAGACGTGAAGTTGGGGAGACACCGTTAAACCCAGTATAGGCACTGTTTTGTCCTGAGAGCTATAAGTATGTATATGGTACATTGAAATGCTCCTCAGCCAGTTCTTTTGTGGAAAAACAGATTTTTGTTTCCCCAAGACTTTGACTTTAAGAGTTAGTTAGAAGGGGGTGTTGGGATAAGGACATTAGTAAAAGAACTATTCAAGAGTGGTATTTGTTTCCACTGGAACAAAGGTCTATGCCTGTGTTTCTGGACGGACTGTCGTTCCAGAGGGAAGATTCTCAAGTCATGGAATGAGATCAGGGAAAGGGAGAGGGAGGCAATGGGCCACTCTGCACACTCTCACAGCCACCTTTACAGCTTCAGAGTCAGGAGTTGTCTTAGTCAGCTCAGGCTGCCACACAAAATACCACAGCCTGGTGCCTTCAACAACAAAAATGTATTTTCTCACAGTTTTGGAGGAGAGATGTCCACGATCAAGGTTCCGACGTATTTGATCTCCTTTGAGATCTTTCTTCCTGGCTTTCAGATGGTTGTTAATTTACTGCGTCCTCACACGGCCTTTCTCTGTGGGCCTGGAGAGACACAGAGAAAGATTGAGAGATATAGAAAGACCATAAAGATTTATTTACCTTTATAAGAACACCATTCACACCCCCCACACACACACACACCTCATTTAAGCTCACTTCCTAAAGATCCTATCTCCAAATACAGTCACACTGGAGTTAGGGCTTCATAATGTGAATTTAGGGGGACAGAGTACAGCCAACAGCAGAAAGGACCTTGGATATCATAGCCCAGATCTCCATGCACAAATGAGGATTAATCTGCAAGGTGAAGAGTCTGGGTGAAGGTCACACAGCTTGATAAGGGTGTCCTATTCTTAACATTCCTCCACTCCACTGGAACCTCAAGTCCAAAGTCTTGACTATTCCTTTGCTTTCTCCTTCTCAGAACACATACACATATACATACTCCTTAAATAGACAAACATGAATGGCATTCCTTTCATTTTTACTTATTTCCAAAAGGCATTACATAGAAGCTTAATCTAGAGGCCCCTTCTATGAAGGGTCATAGATAAAAATGGATAATCATTTTGAATTCTCCATGATCCTAGCACTATGTGTTATACAACAGGCATACATTAAAAATGTCATGTTTATATTAATAACACTTATATACTACTTATACTATTTTAATCACTTTCCATGTATTAATTCATTTAATACAATAACATAAAACATAGGTTCTGTTGTCAGTGGCAATTTACAAATAAGAAAATTGAGGAACAGAGGAATTTATTAATTTACTCATTTTATTAAGTCTATATAAATAAATGAACAAATCAGGGAATTCAAAGACTGCTTTAAGCTTGATGCTTTAACACTGCCTAGAGGCTCCTCTCTTCTTTCAACAGCCTCTAATATGAAGTTACTTGGGGAGATTTTATTATTGTTTTGGTCTTGTTGAAAGTAAGAGAATGCCAGACACACCACAGTAATAATAAAAGCCACTAACTATAAATGTTCAACACTCTATCATCATGTTTTTATCAAGATTCATACACGTACTCTACTGAAACAAGTTTCTCCCAAAAAATACTTAGCCTCATTATATACTGTAATGTAGTGTTACTTTCCATGGAATTCTATTTTAGTCTTAGTCTAGTTTATCCATTGCATTTAATATTTTTAGGGTAATTGTGTATTTTCTTTTTTTTTATTGCTGTTCAATTACAGTTGTCTGCATTCTCTCCCCTCCCATTCCCCCTCCCCCTCAAATCGCACCTCCCTTCCCGGCCTCCCTCCTCCCCCTTGTTTCCATCCATGTGTCCTCTATAGTGGTTCCTGAAAACCCTTCTCCCCATTGTCCCTGCCCCCCTCCCCCCTGGCTATTGTTAGATTGTTCTTAATTTCAATGTCTCTGGTTATGTTTTGCTTGCTTTATGCTTTTGTTGATTATGTTCTGGTTAAAGGTGAGATCATATGGTATTTCTCCCTCACCACCTGGCTTACTTCACTTAGCATAATGCTCTCCAGTTCCATCCATGCTGTTGCAAAGGATATAAGCTCCTTCTTCCTTTCTGCTGCATAGAATTCCATTGTGTAAATGTACCATAGTTTCTTGATCCACTCATTTGTACATGGGCACTTAGGTTGTTTCCAGCACTTGGCTATTGTGAATTCTGCTGCTATGAACATTGGAGTGCATAGGTACTTTTGAATTGGTGTTTCAGGGATCTTAGGGTATAATCCCAGTAGTGGAATTGCTGGGTCGAAAGGCAGTTCCATTTTCATTTTTCTGAGGAAATTCCCTACTGTTTTCCACAGTGGCTGCACCAGTCTGCATTCCCACCAACAGTGCAGTATGGTTCCCTTTTCTCCACATCCCCTCCAACAGTTATCTGTTGCTTTGTTGATGATGGCCTATTGACTGGAGTGCGGTGGCATCTCATCGTGGCTTTAATTTGCATCTCTCTGATGGCTAATGATGTTGAGCATCTTTTCATATGTCTCTGGGCCCTCTGTATGTTCTCTTTTGAGAAGCGTCTATTCATGTCTTTTGCCCATTTTTTAATTGGGTGTTTTGTCTTCCTGGAGTGGAGTCGTATGAGTTCTTTATATATTTTGGAGATCAAACCCTTGTCTGAGGTATCATTGGCAAATATGTTTTCCCATACTGTTGGTTCTCTTTTTATTTTAATACTGTCTTCTTTAGCCCCACAGAAACTCTTTATTTTGATGAGGTCCCATTTGTTTATTCTTTCCTTTATGTCCCATGCTCTAAGGGACATATCATTGAAGATATTGCTACGTGGAATGTCTGAAATTTTCCTACAAATGTTTTCCTCTAGGACTGTTATGGTGTCACAACTTTTATTTAAGTCTTTTATCCACCTTGAATTTATTTTTGTGTATGGTGTAAGTTGGTGCTCTAGTTTCATTTTTTTGCATGTAGCCGTCAAGATTTCCCAACACCATTTGTTGAAGAGGCTATTTTTATTCCATTTCATGCTTCTGCCCCCTTTGTCAAAGATTAATTGCCCATAGAGACTTGGGTTTATTTCTGAGCTCTCTATTCTGTTCCATTGGTCTATCTGTCTGTTTTTATGCCAGTACCAAGCTGTGTTGATTACAGTGGCCTTGTAATACAGTTTGATATGAGGAATTGTAATCCCTCCTGCTTTGCTCTTTTTTCTCAAAATTGCAGCTAACATTCAGTGTCATTTATGGTTCCGTATAAATTTTTATAGCGTTTGTTCTATATCTGTGAAATATGCCATTGGTACTTTGATAGGGATTGCATTGAATCTATATATTGCTTTGGGTAGCATGGACATTTTGATGATGTTGATTCTTCCAATCCATGAGCATGGTATATGTTTCCATTTGTTTGTGTCTTCCATGATTTCTTTATTCAGTGTTGTGTAGTTTTCTGAGTACGGGTCTTTTACCTTCTTGGTTAGATTTATTCCCAGGTATTTTATTTTGTTTTTTGTTGCTCTATCATATGGGATTTCTTTCCTGATTTCTATTTCTGCTGTTTCATTGTTGGTATACAAAAATGCCTTTGATTTCTGGATACTGATTTCGTACCCTGCTACTTTGCCAAATTCAATTATTAGGTCGAGTAATTTTTTGGCGGAGTCTATAGGATTTTCTACGTACACTATCATGTCATCTGCAAACAACGACAGTTTTGTTTCCTCCTTTCCAATTTGGATGCCTTTTATTTTCTTTTCTTGTCTGATTGCTGTGGCTAAAACTTCCAATACTATGTTGAATAGAAGTGGTGATAGTGGACAACATTTTCTTCTTCCTGATCTTCGTGGGAAAGATTTTAGTTTTTGTCCATTGAGTATAATGTTGGTTGTAGGTTTCTCATATATGGCCTTTATACGTTGAGAAATGCTCCCTCTATTCCCACTTTGCTAAGTGTATTTATTATAAATGGATGCTGTACCTTATCGAATACTTTTTCTGCATCTATTGATATGATCATGTGATTTTTGTCTTTGCTTTTGTTTATGTGATGTATTATGTTTATTGTTTTGTGAATATTGTATCATCCTTGCATCCCTGAAATGAATCCAACTTGGTCATGGTGAATGATCTTTTTAATGTATTGCTGGATGCGGTTTGCTGATATTTTGTTGAGGATTTTAGCATTAATGTTCATCAGCGATATTGGCCTGAAGTTTTCTTTCTTTGTTATGTTTTGGGATTAGGATGATGCTGGCATCATCAAAAGAGTTTGGGAGTCTTCCATCATTCTGGATTTTTTTGGAATAGTCTGTGAAGGATAGGTGTTAGTTCTTCCTTAAATGCTTTGTAGAATTCTCTGTGAAACCATCTGGTCCAGGGCTTTTGTGTGTTGGAAGTTTTGTGAATACTGCTTTAATTTCATCCGCTGTTGTTGGTCAGTTCAGGCTTTCTGCTTCTTCTTTATTGAGTTTTGGAAGATTATATTTTTCTAAGAATTTATCCATTTCTCCTAGGTTTTCATATTTCTTGGCATACAGTTCTTCATAGTAGTATCTTACAATCCTTTGTATTTCTGTGGTGTCAGTTGTAATATCTCCTCTTTCATTCCTGATTGAGTTTATTTGGGTCCTCTCTCTTTTTTTCTTGATGAGCCTGCTTAAAGGCTGTCTATTTTGTTTATCTTTTCAAAGAACCTGCTCCTGGATTCATTGATCCTTAGAATTGTCCTTTTAGTCTCTAAGTCATTTAATTCTGATCCTATCTTGGTTATTTCTTCCTTCTACTTGCTCTGGGTTGTCTTTGCTGTTGTTCCTTGAGTTCTTGTAGGCATAGGGTTATGTTGTTTGTGTAAACTGTTTCTGTTTTTTTTTTTTTTTTTAGGTAGGCCTGTATCAGTATGAACTTCCCTCTCAGGACTGCCTTCGCTGTGTCCCATAAGTTTTGGGTTGTTGTCAGTTCATTTTCTTTTGTTTCAAGGAACTTTTTGATTTCTCCCCTAATCTCGTCCTTGACCCATCATTGTTTAATAGCATGCTATTCAGTCTCCATGATTTTGAGTGTTTTGGGGTTTTTTCCTTTGCGTTGGTTTCTAATATCAGTCCCTTGTGCTCGGAGAAAATACTTGGTATGATTTCAATTTTCTTGAATTTGTTGAGGCTTGTTTTGTGTCCTATCATATGGTCTATCTTTGGAAATGTTCCATGTGCATTTGAAAAGAATGTATATTTAGCTTCTTTGGGGTGAAAGGATCTATGTATATCAGTTAAGTCCATTTCTTCTAGGGCATTATTCAATGCCACAATATCTTTGTTGATATTTTGTTTGGAGGATCTGTCCATTTTTGACAGTGGGTGTTGAAGTCCCCTACTATAATTGTGTTGCTATCAATGTCTTTCTTGAAGTCCTCCAAGATTTTCTTTACGTATTTGGGTGCTCCTATGTTGGGTGCATATATATTTACAATGTTTATGTCTTCTTGGTGGATTCTTCCCTTGAGTATTATGAAGTGTCCTTCTTGGTCTCTCTTTATGGCCCTTTTTTTTTTGAAGTATCTTTTGCTGATATGAGTATTGGTACCCCAGCTCTTTTTTCTTGTGCATTTGCTTGGAAAACTTGTTTCTACCCCTTCACTTTCAGTCTGTGTAAGTCTTTTGTCCTGAGGTAGGTCTCTTGTAGGCAGCATATGTGTGGATTGTGCTTTCTTATCCATTCAGCTATTCTATGTCTTTTGTTTAGAGCATATAATCCATTTATGTTTAAGGTTATTATTGATAGGTACTTATTCATTGTCTTTTTTTTTTACCTGTGTTCCTCTCTCTCTCTCTTTCCCTTCCTTTCCTTAAAGCAGTCCCTTTAGCATCTCTTGCAGAGCTGGTTTGGTGGAGGTGTATTCTTTTAGTCTTCTTTTGTCTGGGAAGCTCCTTATTTGGCCATCTATCTTGATTGAGAGCCTTGCTGGGTAGAGTAGTCTTGGTTGCAGGCCTCTGGTTCTCATTACTTGGAATATTTGTTGCCATTCTCTTCTGGCTTGGAGTGTTTCCATTGAGAAGTCAACTGCTAACCTTATCGGGGCTCCCTTGTATGTTACTTCCTGTTTCTGCCTCGCTGCCTTTAAGATTCTCACTTTATCTTGGAATTTTGCCATTTTAATTATGACGTATCTTGACGGGGGCCTGTTTGGGTTCCTTTTGATTGGGACTCTCTGTGTTTCCTGGATTTGTGTGACTTTTTCTCTCATCAGATTAGGGAAGTTTTCCATCATTACTTTTTCAAACAGGTTTTCTATCCCTTGCTGCTCTTCCTCTCCTTCTGGTATCCGTATTATACGAATATTATTACGTTTCATGCTGTCCTGCATTTCCCTTAATACCTCCTTATTCTTTCTGAGTCTCTTTTCCTGTTCTTGCTCTTTTGGGGTGTTTTTTTTCTAACTTGTCCTCCAGCTTGCTGATCTGATGGCTGCCTCATTGAGCCTGCCTTTGATTCCTTCTATTGAGTTCTTCAGTTCAGATATTGTATTCTTCATTTCCTCTTGGCCCTTGTGAATAGTTTCCATTTCCTCTTTCATGTTGACATTGTTTGCTGTGAGTTCATTATAGTTTCCCTATAGTTTCTGGTAATTTTCTGTGAGCTCATTGAGCTTCTTGAGCTTCTTGAGCTTCCTGATAACCAATTCTTTGAACTCAATATCTGATAGTTGGTTTTCCTCTGTTTCATTTATTCTTTCTGGGGATTCCTCCTTTTTTTTCATTTGGGCATTGTTTCTTTGTCTTCCCATTGTTTGTGAGACTTTCTTGCTAGCCTCTGTTTCTTAAATTGATCTGTCAAGTTCTCTGGCGTAGCAAAGTTAATTTTGTGTCACTGTCTCTGTTTTTTGGGCTGACCCTTGTCTGGATCTAGCTGTGTTCTCTTCACAACTCCAGGTTTTAATGCCTCACCTGTGGATAAAGAAGAAAGGGGAAGGAAGAAAAATAAATAATTTTAAAAAATTATAATACAGTAAATAAAATAAATATAAAAAGATAAGAAATAAAAAGAGGAGAAGACTAGGAATACTAAATGAAAGGAAGGAAGAAGGAATTAAAAAAAATAAAGGAGGACAGATAGGAAGAAGGATGGGGAAAACAAACAAACAAACAAAAAAAGCTTCTGCTGGCTGGCTTTAAAAGTGTCTGGCTGGGCCTGCTCCCATGGCCCTCCTGTTTGCGTCACGTGTCTGATCATTCAATTTCCCATGGTCACCAATCTTCATATATGCTGGAATACTGTTGGGTGTTCACTCTGTTCCTCAGAAAATCGGTTACGTATTTCACTAGTGGGCAGGAGGAAGCGGACTCTGCTCCTCGCTATCTCGCCGCCATTTTTTTCTCTCTCATTTGGGCCATTTTTTTTTCTCGGTGCGCCTATTACTTTAAGGGGCGGAGCTTTAGGTGTTCACCAGGGCGGGGTGACCCACGTGGTAGTGTTGTGATGCTGCCTGTGGGGGCGGGGCCTGAGAGAACAACGGCACTTGCTCCGGTCTCCGCAGTTCCCCAGCTACCCACAAGCAAGTTGGTCCCCTCTTTGCTTGCTCCGGGATGAGTGGGTGGGCCTGCACAGTTCCAAGTCCCTGTGGGTCTCCCCAACGAACTCTCCTGTGAGGCCAGGAGTTCCTCCCACTGCCTCCTCAACCCCTATAGGTGTTTTCAATCGGTGATTTGAGGCTTTATTTCCCTGCGTTGGTGGGTCACACAGTCTGTTCCACCCCCCAGCTTTTCCTTCCAGTTTATCTGCGCACTAATGAGAGACCGCCCGGTCTACCAGTCTCAGCCCCGGCCTCGCAGAGTGTGCCCGCCGAGCTTTGGCCAGGCACACCCGCCACGGGCCTCTCCAGGCAGCTGGAGCGCCGCAGGCACTACTCCACAAACCGCTCACCAAGCACTCTCCACCCGGCTCCGCCCCGCTTACCGGTCTGGATGAACGTGTCTTCTTTAACTCCTTGGTTGTCGGACCTCCACTCAGTTCAGTTTTCTGTCAGATCTGGCTGCCCTTGTTATTTAAAATTGCTTTTTTTTTTCCTCTTTTGGTTGTGCAAGGAGGCACGGTGTGTCCACTTACGCCTCTATCTTGGCCGCTAATTTCAATTTAATATTTTTAATGCAGATCCTGACCAACAAAATTGATTTTATGAGCCACAATTGGGTCACAATCAGCTGCTTGAAAAACCACACTGCTTTATATAATAGGTTCACCATTTGAGTAGATTTTTCTTCTGCTTTTAGCTGTTGAACCTCAGGATTATAAAGATATTATCATATGTATACCCTTAAATGCTTTCAGAATTTTTAAATGAATATTTTGCTCTTAGCTTGGAGTAAAAGGGACTCATATTTCAAAGGTTTAGGCTTTGGAAATTCATTTCCTTTTTCTCCAGTCAACATCACAGTATGTTTCCTTTCACTGAATGTGACCTTCTTATATGTAACACATTTTCTCATTAAAAGAAACAATTCAGGTGAGACATCAGATTATGTTTCCACTTAAGTTCTAAATTGTGAACCACAAATGCATCCCAAAATTTTGGAGGAGAATTCAAGTTCTTTTTGTGAATTTCCAGTACTATAGTAAACCTATTTTCTTAACATATCAACTATTATGCAATCAACTTCCTCAGAGTGTAGGACCCAAAGCTCATATTCTGACAACTCAGTTTGATGCATTCTTTCAGAGGCAAAGTATGACCTAGAGATCTGCATCTTCCAAAGCTGCAGAGAAGAAAAATACCAAAGAAGGAATTAAAATGCATCTTGGAATGATGCACTCAAGAAGGTAAAAAAAGAGTTAATTTATTTTAAAAGATGATGAAAAGATAGATTTGAATTGTCCTCTTTTATTCTTTTTATCTTCACCCAAAGACATGCTTATTGATTTTGGAGAGAGAGGAAGGAAGGGAGAGAAACATCAGTCAGTTGCTTCTGGAACATGTCCTGACTGGGCACTAAACCCATAACCCAGGCATGTGCCCTGATTGGGAATTGAATATACAAGCTTTCAGTTTATGGGACCACGCTCTAACCAACTGAGCCACACTTGGCCAAGGAGAAGTGCCCCCTATCTTGATGTTCTGTGTACATATTTTAAAATCATGCCATAGGAAAAAATAAACAGTGCTTTCTCAATTTAATTGAAATGTTTCCTGAAAATATCCAGATCTTATTTATAGGAGTAAGTTACTTATGAAGGCCAAAGGGACACAAATAAGCATATCACCACATTATTCAAAAGTTGTAGGAGTTAATTTCTAAAAAGATTTATTGGTATCAGTTTTATTTTTCTCAAAAAATTTAGTTCCCTTGCCCTTCTTCTTCCCAAAGCAAGAAGAGTTATCTTTCAATAAGCCATGCCAAGAGATGATTCTTAATATCTTGAGTAATTCAAAACAGTATCTGTATCTGCCACTGGAATGTACTTTGTCAGAACGTTTGATCAGTGTTTCTTTTTTTTTTAATTTCATAAAGTCTTTTTTTTTTTTTACTTTATTGTTGTTCAATTACAGTTTTCTGTATACGCTCCCCTCCCCCTCCATCCCACATCCCTTCCCTGCCTCCCTCCCCACCCTTGGTTCTGTCCATGTATCCTCTATAGTGGTTCCTGATAACCCTACTCCCCATTGTCCCCTCCGCCCTCCCCCTTGGCTATTGTTAGATTGTTCTTAATTTCAATGTCTCTGGTTAAGTTTTGCTTGCTTTTTGCTTTTGTTGATTATGTTCCGGTTAAAGGTGAGATCATATGGTATTTGTCCTTCACCGCCTGGCTTACTTCACTTAGCATAATGCTCTCCAGTTCCATCCATGCTATTGCAAAGGGTATAAGCTCCTTCTTCCTCTCTGCTGCGTAGAATTCCATTGTGTAAATGTACCATAGTTTCTTGATCCACTCATTTGTAGATGGGCACTTAGGTTGTTTCTAGCACTTGGCTATTGTGAATTGTGCTGCTATGAACATTGGAGTGCACAGGTTCTTCATCTTCAGTGATATGTCCCCTAGAGCAAGGGGCATAAAGGAAAGAATAAACAAATGGGACCTTATCAAAATAAAGAGCTTCCGTGGGACTAAAGAAAACAGTATTAAAATAAAAAGAGAACCAACAGTATGGGAAAACATATTTGCCAATGATACCTCAGACAAGGGTTTGATCTCCAAAATATATAAAGAACTCATACGACTCCACTCCAGGAAGACAAAAAACCCAATTGAAAAATGGGCAAAAGACATGAACAGAC